>JBAMNC010001496.1:0-123072 GCA_037902135.1 Cetoscarus ocellatus
TATTTTTGGGGTTATTATGACATGAGCAGGTCCTTACTGTGCTCAGGTTTATTATACCAGCTGTTAGTTTCTTTTGTGCAAAAGCTTCTGCACTTGTTTTTTGTTTGTTCCTTGTCAAAGCACTCCGTAGACCTGTTTTTAAACAGTGAAATAGAAATAAAGTGTGATTATTATTCTGCAGCAGGTCAAAAAGCTCCAAATTAAACCTTTAATTATCCCAACATTAAATTAGCTCTGACAGTAAAATATATGACAGGATCAAGTTTGGGAGTAAATCTATAATTTGGTGTGAGTGCTATCAGACGCCCTGCAGAGCTCCTCTAATACAGAGTGATTTATAAAATCAGAGCTGAGCTCGTTCTGCCGTTTAGAGGGTTGATGACCGCGTGCAGAGCTCGGCTCGAAGAACTGACGGCTGGATTAAAAGACAAACGGCCTCAGTGATTTAGGACGAGCGTTTCTGAAGACATCAGTCAGGACAGAAATGACCAGACTGAAGGGAGAGGAGCTGGTGTGACTGAAGCTGGAAACACAAACTCACTTTAGAGCTCAAATTTACTGACAGACTGACAGAAAGGATCTGAAGGTTCTCCTCAGGTGTCCTAAATTAATGTTTCACAGGTTCTTTAATATGCAACGATGTGGAGCATCATCATGTTTTCTATCCGTCAGTCTGTCTGTCAGTCCATCCATTAATCCATCAATCAAGTCGGACCAGGCAGAATGATCCGGACGTCCCTCTCAGCAAAGTCTGAGACCCCAGAACTGAAAGTCCTCCCTCAGACCCTCCCATGGGCTCATCCTCGCCACATATCCCGGTGAATGTGGCTGAATACAAGCTCACTCTCAAAGAGGGGTGCAAAATTTCCCCTTGGGGATTAATAAAGTATTTCTGATTCTGATTCTGATTCTGAAAATTACAGGTATTTTCAGAGTTGGGATATTGCCATGGTAATTGGCATTGGCCCCCTGAAGTGCCCCTGTCCTGTCAATCATCTGTCGTTTTGTTAGAGAATGACAGTCAGATGTATGAGCGAGTGCGAGTTAACCGTTGGTGGCAGTAGGTCCTCCGTCAATAAAGCTGACAGCAGAAGACGATCGTCTGAATGAACACAACAACGATCGTCCAGAGTGTGAGAGAGATGTTCTCAGACGGACGGTGTTGGTGATTTATTTGATCAACAAAAAGTAAGAACAGGTTATTCTTGTCCAATGTGGGATTAAAAGTGCGTATTTTTGAATATTGAATTGTGAAACATGGTTTTGAATTCTATTTTGTTTCCTTTGAAGTTGCTCACGTCCTCAAAGTTTAGTGAGTTTTATTGTCCACACTTTAATTAAAATGTTTGAAAAAGGTGTTACTGGGTGTGCTTTATCATAAATGTGACTGCATGCATGTTGGACAAATACTTGGCCCCTCTGTGACAAATGTGGCCCCTTGATGGCCCCTATCTTAGAAAAATCCTAGATCAGCCACTGTCATTAACAGGAACAAAACTGGAATTTTCTAAATCTAAGGTCGGCCCCTTCAGGGAAAACATATTTCAGTATAATCTTGACGAGGCTGCATGGTGGCACAGCAGGTAGGGCATGAGCCTCACAGCAAGAAGGTTGCTGGTTCAATCCCCATCAGGTCTAGGGTGTTACCTGCCTCTCAACCAATATCAGCTAGGATAGGCTCCTGCCCCCTTGACCTGGAGAGGATAAGCTGTCTAGATGATGGATGAATGAGTAATCTTGACTAAAGCAACCAGATTTCATGTAGGTATACTTCAGAATATCTCTGCTGTTCCTCCACCACGTGCACGGATGGTTTCTTGGACTATTGAGGACACACATCTGAGCCAAATGAAGCTAAAAGTCATTGTTTAATAAAATGATTAAAACCTGACAAAGTTTCACTTACAAGTAAATCTGTTCCCCCATCTCTCCAATATCGTGTCTCTGTTACTACCTGTGGAGACGGAACAAAGAGGGGATCAGTTTATTCCCCCCATTTTGCCTGAGGTGAAAGGTCACAGGGGGGTAAATATTACGCCTTGAAACAGCAGTGTGATATAATAGTGATATAATGATACTGCCATCTGAACCTGAAACAATCCAAAGGAAATATGAAGATCTGTAGCACTTTGTTCCAAACAGCCGAGCTGTTGACGTGAAAACTAAACGAAAAAGCCAAACTCTGCTCTTCACTGTCACAGAAATAACAGGGAGATCATCGCTTTAGAGGACAGTTTCTCACACATGTACATGCTCTTAAACCTCAGGGACATTAAAAACCAAATACACACTTTAAACTGTCCTCAATGCTTCATTTGAATCCAGCACTTTGACCTCAAGGACGGAGAAATTACCCCAAATCTGTTCACAGCCTTCAGGGAGAAGAAGTCATTCCAGGATGGAGATTACACGCCTGCAGACTCACAGAGTAATGGAGCTCACACCGCTGCAGCTCGGTGGCTATTTTCCAAATTCACAGCCACTTAGAGATATTTCTCAGCCCAGAGGAAGTTACACTTAAATGACCTGAATATCTGATTTACTCCTCTTACTGCACCACTTTTATGCTAATTTTTCCTTCTATGAATCCCCCAGCTGCAGGTTTTATCAGAAAACAGGAATATATTTCAGGAGCTTTGGCTAACTCGCCTCATAATCTGTTCTTGGATATAATAATAATGCTGTGATTAGGAGGCTGTTGTCAAGCACCAGAATGCAGATTATGTATTAAATCTGAAACACATTATTCCCTGGTAAAAGCAGAAAACAGACGTATGCTAATTTAGATTATTCAGCAGTGAAAACAGCAGAAGTAAACACAAATTTACTTCCTTATTAAAATCTAACTTTAACTTTCTAAGTCTGAGTAACTTTATGATGGAGAAAAACTTGTTCTGAAGTTCAGTCAAATCAAAACTAAACTGTAGATCACTGAAGCGTGAAAGTCAGATGCCACCATTAAAGACATAAAAAGTGAAATGACATTAAAAACATGCATGACAAAAATATACAGTTATGCTCTCACTGGTCTATGCATTCATTTAAGCACCTTGACACAGACCATCTCTACATGCCTTAATGAATGCTCTCATGCTTATTCCTGTTCATAGCACTCCAGCACTTTTCTCTGTTTTTCTCTGTTAACTGTTTTAGTTTTATACGCTTATCACTTTTATATGTTTACTGTCTGTTTTTATACCTTCTGTTTTTATCCTTTTTGTTTTTAAACATTTATGTAATTGTAAGTACTTGTGCCTTAAGTGTCATTATCTGAGCCATTTTCAACAGAATTTCATTCACGTGTTCACCTGTGGGGTATATTTTGAATGATAATTAAGAACCTATCTATCTATCTATCTATCTATCTATCTATCTATCTATCTATCTATCTATCTATCTATCTATCTATCAGAGACCTTGTAGTGCTGGATAACCTGAATCCATGTGGGAGAAACGCTGATGTGATTAAAAAATTGTGCAGATTTCATCTCCGTGTGGACAGTTGTTAGACTGCCATTATTCAAACATTCAAGGCACCGACTGGGAAAGCCTAGAGCTGCTGCAACATCATTCAAAGCTTTAACTTCTGCAAATGGAAATATTGGGACTTTTTTTAGCCCCACTCCATCCTGCCTGTATGTCATAGGCCCTTAATAGGCGGCCTCCAAGCTGCATCCAGCCCACCAGCCGCCTGTTTGTTCTCCCTGAACTGTTATTCCTTCACGATGTGTTTGGTTGGTCAACACGTGTATACCAGGACTTGTCTCCGTGCCAGCGATACACAGAGAGCCTGTTACTGCATCACTCAGAGCTCACTTCTGCAAGCGCAATTTGACTTTCATTTTCGTTGCATATTGACACTTTGCCAGCTGTAGGAGGATAGATTGCACGAAAATGGCATGTTCCAAGTTTGCTGCTAAAATTTTTTTTGCAGCCCTTTAAAATTTGTATCTGAGTACCCATGCTCTATATCTTTCTACATCTCTCTAAAAATAAAATAATAAGATAAATAAAGATAAAGTAAAACTAGAAGCATCCCGTGAACACAAACTTCCTACCAAGGCAATTCCAAAATTGTCAAGGGAGTTGTAGTAAAAAATTCCTGGATTCGCCTCTGCACTGCAAAAGCTCAGATCTAGGCTAGTGTGTTTGTCTGTTTTCAAGTCAAAATATCTAAAACACTTATTCTAATCCACACTCACTTAACCAGTCCAGATAAATATCTTACTTTAAGGAATAAAAGGCAAAAATAAGGCATTTAATTGCTTGTGATGAAGAGAAAATATCTGCCAATGAAACAAGGAAAGTTTGACTCAGTGAGGGTCTGAAAATTGAGGTTTAATATCTGCTCAAGTTAAATTTGTCTTATTGGCAGATTATTTTACTTATTATTACAAGTAACTTAGGCCTTTTTTTTAGTTTTTATATCTTCAAATAAGATCTTAATCCAGACATTTTAGGAAATTGTGGATTAGAATAAGTCTAGTGAGATTTTATTAACTCTCACTTAGGTCTGAGTTTTTCATTGTGGATTCGGATCACTACCAGAATCTAAAGGACTGGTCCTTGGCCCATTTCTGATTGACTCTAAAAATTCCATTAAAATCTGTTCATAACTTTTTGTCAGTTTGTCAACAAATGAACAAACAAGCTACAGAAAGAAAACCTTGGCTGCGGTAATTAAATTAAAAGAATAACCAAAAAGGCATTGACCTACTTTTTCTGTTTGGCACAACACAAATAAAGATTGATTGACTGGGTTTCTGCCTTGTGATTGGCTAATGCTCACATAATTGAGTGTATAGATATCCCATTATGGTTCAATATGATAATAGCTAAAGGTGTCCTCTTCAGTCAGTGCCTGCATTAATCCGTCCCTGTATTTCTGTCTCTTTACTCTCAGCCTCACATAAGGAGCGTTGAATGGACTCCTCTTATTAATTTCCTGCGCCGTGGCGAGACCAGCTGATGATAACGTCCTGATGGTGTCAGTAATAACAGCAGGATGGCGGGACTGTAAACACATCACAGGTACGAGGCGTGTAAACAGAGGCCGATAAGCAGAGCGTCTTCAGATGATCGGGACGCACTACATTTATTCTCTTCATTTATCTTTTGGCAGCGGCAAGCGTCGCTCATCGCTTTAATGAACAAACAGATAAGACAGAGAGCAGGTGAAAACACCTGTCAGTGGAAAAAAAGCTGCTATGGGACGAGCGGCAGGGCGAAACAAAGACAGCCTGACAGGGGGTGGATCGGTGATTAGATGAGCCAACAGAGGACTGTCTATAAAAGAATTCACAGCAAATTAACCCGCTAAGCAAACACAATAAAGAGCTATAAATAAGCCACAGGGAGGCGTCAGGGGTTTCCCTTCAGGACAATAAAAGACATTCAGGATCCTGTTTTACAAACTCCAGTGAAGTTGGGCTGTCCTGTAAAACATGAATAAATCAAGCCGAAGTATTTGCTCTACAAAGACAAGATGTTCAAACTGATAAACTTTATTGTTTTATTGCAAATATTCACTTATTGAGAACTCAGTGTCAGTGTGACATGTTCCAGAAAAGCTGGGACAGATGCAACCAAAGACTGGGGAAGCTGAGGCACGCTCTGGAAACACACTAGTATCATGATTGAGTAGAAAAACAGCATGCACTGCAAAACTCAGATCTTAGCAAGTTTATTTGTCCAGTTTGAAGTCAAAAATACCCACAATACTTCCTAAAATTTCAAATTCAATCTACGAGTCCAGATGGATATATTTTTTACAAGGAATAAAAACTAAAATAAAGCACCTAATAACTTATAATTATCAGAAAATATCTGCCAATGAAACGAGCAAAATCTTACTTCGTGAGGGTCTTAGAATCAGGTATGTAAACGACTTAAGATGACACATCTTACCTCCAAGACATTATACAAGTAAAATTTGTCTGGCCACATGTGTATTTTAACTCACTACAAGAAATCCATGGTTTATTTTTTGTTTTTCAGTTCTGAAATAAGATGCGTAGCTGGACATGTCAGGCAATTTTGGCTTAAAATAAGTGTTGTGAGATTATAAGAACTGAAATAGGATAAATAAACTTCCTCAGATTTGAGGTTTTGCAGTGTGGATGGGGCGAGCTTCACCACATCAAAAGATTCACAGAATCTGGAGAAACAGTTGGAAATAAGAAAGCCTGTGATCTTTGATCCCTCAGGCAGCACTGCATTATAAAGCAGCATCATTCTGTAAAGGATATCAGCACGTGGGCTCAGGAACACGTCAGAAAACCATTGTTAGCTAACACAGCTCATCTCTACATCTACAAGGTCAAGGTCAAACTCTACCATGCAAAGACAAAGACAAATATCAACAACACCCAGAAACACCGCCGGCTTCTCTGGGCCGAGCTCATCTGAGATGGACTGAGGCAAAGTGGAAAAGTCTGCTGCGGCCTGAGTCCACATTTCAGACTGTTTTTGGACATCATGGACGTGGTGTCCTCCGGGCTAAAGAGGAAAAGGACCATCTAGACTGTTATCAGAGCAAAGGTCAAAAGACAGCATCTGTGATGATATGGGGGGGTGTTAGTGCCCATGGCATGGGTAACCTGCACATCTGTGAAGGCTCCATTAATGCTGAAAGGTACATACAGGTTTAGGAGCAGCATGCTGCCATCCATCTTTTTCAGGGACAATGAAGACACATTCTGCTCGAGTTACAACAGCAGGGACTAGACTGACCTTCTGCTGTCCACACCTGTCTCCACTGAACAGGTGAGGAGCATTATGAGGAACAAACAACAGAGACTCTGGACTTTTGAGACACTGAAGTCAAACATCAACCAAGAATGAGAAAGAATTCACCTACAAAACTTTGACAGTTTGAGCTATTTTTGGAGTTTAAACATGAAGTATCTTGTCTTTGTAGTGTATTCAGCTGGATTTATGTCAAAAAGGATGAACAAATCATTGCATTCTGCTTTTATTTATGTTTTGCACAATGTCCAAACTACATTGGAAGTGGGGCTCTATATATTTAAACATATCATTATCACTGTTGTGTCCAGGAGGATTGAGGATATGCTGCAGGGCATGTGACTAAACCTTCAGTGTCTCCTGACTGGACGAAGCCATGAGACATCAGCAGTTTGATTATCAGATGATTTTTTCTGTCAATGGAAAGAATGATGTGATGGCAAACTGTGGGCCAAAAAGGATCATCCTCTGATGAACACACTTGAAATTTCAAAAACTTGATTGGATAAAACGCACTTGTAGAATAAATGAATCAGAGCTAATATTTCTCTAATTAAGGCCGCTCACGTCTGACTGACACATTTTTTCAGCCTTTAGTGTTTTTTCAGCCTGACTCTGAGTGGAACATGAATATTTCAGCAGGATTAGCTGTCCTGACATATTGTGTGTGATTAGCCAAACAGAATCTCATTATACCATATGTGTGGCTTCATATTCTCTCACACTGTCTGGCAGGTTTCTGAATGAACGGCGTTCGGCGTGTGTCCAAAGCCGTACTCCCTACTGAAAACTGACAAATGAACGGACGGGAGATTCGCCGCCCGTCTCGTTGAATTGTCTTGATTTGATGAAATGTGCGCAGCCCCTGAAGAGAAGATGCATGAAATTGTCCACTGAACTGGCAGCCCTGGCTGTGCTCCAACCTGGCAACCCCTGATGGTAGGAGGCAGCCGCTGGCATTGTGCGGCGGCCACAGGCCTCACTCCAACCTGGCAACCGCACAGGAAGCTGATGGATGCTTGGAGACGGCTGGAGTGAGCTGGCTTCATAGTGTAGGAAAAGCCGGAGTCTGCATAAGGACGTTTTCATAACCGGAGCCTAAATTTAGACAATGTGCAGTGTTTATGTGTTGATTCCCACTCTCGCTGTCCCTTTGCAGCTCAATGAAAATGCAGCAGCGATGAGGAAATTTCTCTGCATCTTGACACAAAGCCCTCACAAGCTATTGCTAAATACACCAGAGAATATACTCCCTCCTCTGCTAAAAGCCCAACGATAAAATTGAGATTTATATAAACCGTTAAGCAGCGTCCCATCCCCAGCACGCTTCCTGTATACGTGCTTGAGAACTGCTTTTATTTCGCTCTCCAAAGTTATTTATTTTACATCATTTCCTGAAGTTTGAGCTGCCAAAGCAAAACACTGAACTTTCTCTGAACCGTTCCTCATTTTTCAACTTCGAAAATCTCTCATTTCAGCAGAAACTGACTATCACACCAAGTCTGGTCTTATTTACTACGAGGAGACCTTCTCATGGGTTTCAGACCCTGAACCAGCCCCTCAGATATGACAGCTAAATGTGAAGCCCCTTCTCTTTGCCTAAACCCAGCTCTAAACCTTAGATTTCAATAAACTGAAAAACAGCTGTGCCTATTTTTACCTTTATTTCTCTATTGAATAGTTACAATAATTATTATTACTTACACATATATACTTTTATTATTATTTATTCATTATTACTATTATTATCATCTATTCACTTATTCATTAGAAGTGCATGTATGTATGTGTGTGTCTATGTGTGTGTGTGTGTATGTACATATGCATTGTATACATGTATATACACAGATATATAAATGTAACATTGGAACAACAGTATGTATATAAATCCCTCTCTGGTTCTGACCTTAACAGGTTCTTGTGGGAGGGGGTGGGTGGGACTAACATACAAATATTTTCTTTACTTTTACATTTTTTGCACTATAAATTATACATTATTTGTTTATGAAAATTCCAATTAAAAAAGATTTGTGCAGAGTTTGAAGGCCTTTTTCTCATAAACTCAAACAGATCAGCTACAAAAATGGGAAGACGTCAACACCTTTAGAATTTTTTTATTATTTATTTTATACAGGTATAGGAACATAATGCACAAAAAACATATAACAAAGGCTGTGCGTGGGTGTGGTAGAAACCTGCAAATGGCTGATATGAACCACACCCAAGAGACAATGGAAGGTCTAAAAGTAAATATCAAACATCAGATATAAAGTGCAACAATTTCATACAAAGAAACAAAGAAGAAGAAGAAAAAAATAACAACTTAGAACAACTAAGGTGCTCAGGAACTTAAATAAATGACATTTTTGTAGGGATGTGGTTGCTGCTCCTGTTCATGTTGAGGTCTTAAAACATTCCTTCGTCTGTTTTTGTTCCACAGGATAACTCCCCGATATTTAATTGAAAATTGACGAAGAGATGTTTTATGTAAGGGAACATAAAGGTTGTTCGCTTGCCTGATTGAATAATTCTGAAATGTTTGAATTTCTAAATTATGAGCATGAGCTCTCGGTGTATAAACGACGCCTGAGTCAGGAGTAAATTAGGGTGGCCAAAAACACTTTGCACCGGTCACAAAATAGGGCCCTCTGTCACAGTTCAGTCTCAGTCTCAGTCTGCCTCACTCCAGCGCTGAGGTAATCAGCTCAACTCCTGTCACCTGCGCGCCTGCTCACACCTGCACCTCATCTCCAGCAATCACTCCGCCTACTTAAACCCCGGCTCCACACTCAGTCAGTGTCAGATCGTCTTCGCTCTCATGCTAAGCACACCAGACCTGCCATCCGGACTGATCACCCGTTGCCGACCTGTTCCGTTCCTGTTCCTGCCTTTATCGCCTGATCCCCAGCCTGACTACAAGGTACTGACCAGCTTCTGCTCTGCACTTACCCGTTCGTCTGATCCCTGGCTACCGACCTCGCCTTCCGCTCCTGACGCCGAATACCTGCCTGCGAGTCCTGTGTTGTGGTGGTCGTCTTCGTCTTCCACTTCACTTCCTGCCGTAAAGATCCAGTGAGTCTGAACTCTCATCAGCTTAAAGCTTCTGTGGGGCTAACTGTGCTAGCGGCTATCACGTGGCTGAGTGGACAGCATCGCCGGCTCCTGATCCTAGGACCGCGGGTTCAATCCCCGCTCTCAACTACAGCCGAAAGACTCTGTGTGGCTAACAAGCGCTAGTGGCTGCCACGTGGCTAAGCGGACAGCGTCACCGGCTCCTGTTCCCAAGATCGCGGGTTCGATCCCCGCTCTCGACTCACCATCTCCTGTGCCTGTATAAATAAAACTGTTTGTTGTGAACTAGAAATACTGCTTCGCATCTGGGTCCTTTCTGTCTCCATGTCAGTACGATCTGACCAAATTAAAATGGATCCAGCGAGCAGTAAACCATCCCCGCTGGACAGATTGGAGAGGATTGAGGCTGTGCTGGCAAATCATGAGGGACTGATAACAGCATCTGCCAGCCACCTCCAACAGGCAGTGGACACGTTGACTCTGACGGTGACAGGATTAGCCACCCAGCTTCAACAACAACCCTCTGTTGGATCTTCTCCTGCCCCCTCCGCTCCCGCTGCTGGTTCTCCTGTTCCTGCTCTGATCTCTGACTCTCCTGAGCCTCGGGTGGGGGCTCCAGAACGCTACGACGGCAATCCGGAAGACTGCTCGCCCTTCATCACAAACTGCACCCTGTTCTTTGCCCTCCAGCCACGCTCGTTCGCCTCTGAGCTAGCAAAGATAGCTTTCACCATCAACCAACTGACAGGACGGGCGCGGCTATGGGCAACTGCAGAGTGGGATCGTCAGTCCCCTGCCTGCCAGAGTTTCTCTGCCTTCATCACGGAATTACGCAAGGTTTTTGGACATTGTCCAGCCAGATCAGAAGTGGCAGCAGGACTTCTGAATCTAAGACAAGGACAACAATCTGTAGCGGACTACTCCATAGACTTTCGTACTCGAGCTAGCCGCAGTGGTTGGAACTCTTCGGCTCAAATCGACGCCTTTATGCATGGACTAGCTGGGTACGTCAAGGATGAACTGATCTCCCACGAGGTTCCGTCTTCTCTCGACGAGATCATCGACCTGGCCATCAGAATCGACCTCAGGATACAGACACGGAGACGAGATCGTCGTCAGGGGCCCAGTCATCAGTCCACGCACAAAACATCTCAAGGAGATACCGCAGGACAACGTCTGTCATCTGATCCAGTCGAACTTGAACCCATGCAGTTGGGTCGAACCTCCCTTACCCCAGATGAACGGAGGCGTCGTCTGTCAGCCCAACTGTGTCTGTACTGTGGGGGACGTGGACATTTCGTTGTTGCCTGTCCAGTAAAAGAGCGGGCTCATCCGTAGTGGAGGGGATACGGGTGAGCGCTACTGCCGAGTCCTCTCAAGCTTTTCGACCCCTGCTCCAAGCCCGTCTGCTCCTGCCTGGTGGCCCTCAAACTTTGGCCACCCTTATAGACTCTGGTGCTGACTCCTGCCTCATTAGTAAGGACGTGGTAGAACAGCTAGGCCTCGGACAAGTGCCACTAGACCACCCCATTCCTGCCAAAGCCCTGGACGGACATAAAATGGGGATCATCACTCATCAAACTACTCCAGTCTCCATGCTCCTGTCTGGCAACCACAGAGAAACCATTCAATTCCATATTCTCAATTACCCGGATTTGCCCCTGGTCCTCGGTTTCCCATGGCTTCGTCAACACAACCCCCAAATAGACTGGTCCACAAGTACCATACGCGGTTGGGGAACCGCGTGTCATCTTACCTGTCTGAAGGACGCCATGCCCCCACTCCAGCCAGTGCACACCGTGCCTCCGCCTGAAATCTCCAATGTGCCTCCGGATTATCATGACTTCAGCCCAGTCTTCAGCAAAGCCAAGGCCACTTCCCTGCCTCCTCATCGTCCTTACGACTGCGCCATCGATCTCCTTCCAGGCACTACCCCTCCAAAAGGTCGGCTGTATTCCCTGTCTGTCCCCGAAAGAAAGGCCATGGAGGAGTACATCAACAACTCACTGGCTGCCGGTCTCATCCGTCCCTCCTCGTCACCTGCTGGAGCAGGATTCTTCTTTGTGGAGAAAAAGGACAAATCCTTGAGACCGTGCATCGACTACCGAGGACTGAACGAGATTACGGTAAAGAACCGTTACCCCCTGCCTTTGATCTCCTCGGCTTTTGAGTTGTTGCAGGGGGCTACAATCTTCACGAAGTTAGATCTTCGCAACGCATACCATCTGGTCCGCATCCGGGAAGGAGATGAATGGAAGACAGCCTTCAACACCCCCATTGGCCATTACGAATATCTCGTCATGCCCTTTGGACTCACCAACGCTCCCGCAGTCTTCCAGGCCCTGGTCAATGACGTACTCAGAGACATGTTAAACAAGTACGTTTTTGTCTACCTTGACGACATCCTCATCTTCTCTAAGAACCTCAGCGACCACGTCCACCATGTTCAGTCTGTCCTTCAAAGACTTCTGGAGAACTCCCTTTTTGTGAAGGCCGAAAAGTGCGAGTTTCATGTTCCGTCAGTCTCCTTTCTGGGCTACATCGTCACCAAGGGCCACATTCAAATGGACCCCGCCAAAGTCTCTGCAGTCACCTCCTGGCCAGTTCCTGAGTCCCGCAAACAACTTCAACGGTTTCTGGGGTTCGCCAACTTCTACAGACGCTTCATTAGAAACTACAGCACTGTAGCAGCTCCACTCACCGCCCTCACCAGCTCCAAGACACCCTTCCACTGGTCATCTGTCGCTGACACTGCCTTCCGGACCCTGAAGGAGAGATTCACCACAGCTCCTATCTTACAGATGCCTGACCCCGAACTCCAGTTTCTCGTGGAGGTGGATGCCTCTGATGTGGGGGTTGGAGGCGTCCTCTCTCAACGGTCTCCCTCTGATCACAAGCTCCATCCTTGTGCCTTCTTTTCTCGTCGCCTGACCCCTGCAGAGAGAAACTATGACATCGGCAATCGGGAGCTGCTAGCGGTGAAACTCGCTCTGGAGGAGTGGCGCCACTGGCTGGAAGGAACCAAGGACCCGTTCATGGTTTGGACTGACCATAAGAACCTGGAATACATCAAGACCGCCAAGAGACTCAACGCCCGCCAAGCCCGTTGGTCCCTGTTCTTCACTCGATTCAACTTCACTCTGTCTTATCGTCCTGGGTCTCGTAACACCAAACCTGACGCCCTGTCTCGCCAGTTTCTCCGGGATGACGACAGTATGGAGGAACCTGCTCCCATCCTCTCTCCTCCCTGTGTCATTGCCACCCTCACCTGGGACATTGAAGAACAAGTCAAGGCCGCTACCATGAATCAGCCTGGTCCCAGTTCCTGTCCTTCCCATTGTCTCTTTGTTCCTGAGGTCCTGCGGTCTGAAGTGCTCCAGTGGGCCCATTCCTCCAACCTCTCCTGTCATCCCGGATCTCGTCGAACTCAAGAGGTCTTACTTCAGAGGTTCTGGTGGCCCACTGTGGAGGAGGACACAAGAGATTTTGTGAAGGCCTGTGTCGTCTGCAGTCAGCACAAGCCTTCACGTCAATCTCCTGCCGGACTACTTCATCCGCTTCCCATCCCTCATCGGCCATGGTCCCATGTCTCCATGGACTTTGTCACCGGACTTCCTTCCTCGGACGGACACACAACCATACTCACCATCGTCGACAGATTTTCAAAGATGGCTCACTTCGTTCCACTAGTCAAACTGCCGTCTGCTAAAGAGACTGCCCAGTTGGTCCTCAACCACGTCTTTCGTCTCCATGGCCTCCCTGTGGACGTGGTCTCTGATCGTGGGCCCCAGTTCTCCTCTGTCTTCTGGAGAGAATTCTGCAGTCTCATTGGGGCCACCGCCAGTCTATCCTCCGGTTTTCACCCTCAGTCCAATGGACAGTCCGAAAGGATGAACCAGGAGATGGAGACTGCTCTTCGCTGCATGGTTTCCCAGAACCCCTCTTCCTGGTCCCGGCAACTTTTGTGGGTGGAGTATGCCCATAACGCCCTGATCTGCTCATCCACCGGTCTATCTCCGTTCCAGTGTGTGTACGGTTACCAACCTCCACTGTTTCCAGCCCTGGACAAAGAGGTCTCCTGCCCTTCTGCCCTCTCCTTCGCCCGTCGTTGCCGTCGGACCTGGGCCCGTGCTAGAGCCACCCTCCAGAGGGCTGTCGAGCGCTACACCACCTCTGCCAACCGCCGTCGGACTCCTGCCCCAAACTATCAGGTGGGTCAAAAAGTTTGGCTGTCCTCTAAAGACCTACCTCTTCATGTTGAGAGCAGAAAACTCGCACCTAAGTTTGTGGGTCCTTTTTCCATCCAGAAAATCATCAGTCCGACGGCCGTGAGGTTGGCGCTTCCCCGCTCCATGAGAGTCCATCCCACATTCCACGTCTCCAAAATCAAGCCGGTCCATGAAAGCCATCTGTCTCCGGATGTGGCTCCTCCTCCTCCTCCACGCCTCATCGATGGGGGACCTGCCTATACCATCCATCGCTTGCTCCGTTCCCGTCGGCGAGGAAGAGGACTGCAATACCTGGTGGACTGGGAGGGATACGGTCCTGAGGAGAGATCATGGGTGTCTTCTCGGAACATCCTGGACAAGGACTTAATCAAACAGTTCCACGAGAGACACCCTGAGCAGCCGTCCCTAGGTAGGCGGGGACGCCCCTCTCAATTATCGTCTGTCACCGATCCCATAAACACCCCCACGTCTGAGGATGAGTCAGGTGCTGAAGAGGAAGAAGAGGAGGTCCCTGTTCCACCACCTGACATCCGCAATGATTCAGCCTCCGAGGAGTACTGAGGTTCCTCGCCCCTCCCTCCCTGCCCGTCAATGATGTTGGGACGTCGGGAGCCGTCCCTTGAGGGGGGGGTTCTGTCACAGTTCAGTCTCAGTCTCAGTCTGCCTCACTCCAGCGCTGAGGTAATCAGCTCAACTCCTGTCACCTGCGCGCCTGCTCACACCTGCACCTCATCTCCAGCAATCACTCCGCCTACTTAAACCCCGGCTCCACACTCAGTCAGTGTCAGATCATCTTCGCTCTCATGCTAAGCACCTGCCATCCGGACTGATCACCCGTTGCCGACCTGTTCCGTTCCTGTTCCTGCCTTTATCGCCTGATCCCCAGCCTGACTACAAGGTACTGACCAGCTTCTGCTCTGCACTTACCCGTTCGTCTGATCCCTGGCTACCGACCTCGCCTTCCGCTCCTGACGCTGAATACCTGCCTGCGAGTCCTGTGTTGTGGTGGTCGTCTTCGTCTTCCACTTCACTTCCTGCCGTAAAGATCCAGTGAGTCTGAACTCTCATCAGCTTAAAGCTTCTGTGGGGCTAACTGTGCTAGCGGCTATCACGTGGCTGAGTGGACAGCATCGCCGGCTCCTGTTCCCAAGATCGCGGGTTCAATCCCCGCTCTCGACTCACCATCTCCTGTGCCTGTATAAATAAAACTGTTTGTTGTGAACTAGAAATACTGCTTCGCATCTGGGTCCTTTCTGTCTCCGTGTCACCCTCAGTGATTTCACAGCCTGTTGCAGTCCATTTCTGTGACCAGTGAGCTTTTCCAACAGACTCTGTCACAGACTGACGTGTTCAGATGGAAACTGAAGAGAAAGTCGTGCCTGTGCTCCGATCGATGGCTCGCTCTGCAGGTTTACAGTTACAGGCACACTTCTGTTTGATAATCAGAGTGTTTTATATATCAAACATCCTTATAAAGATATGATGAGGCATCCATTTGACTGGTTTCTCTGCAGATTATTTATGTAAATTTTCTAATCCCTGCCACCATCTTTCTCTCTCCTCCTGCCCTGTGTGCTGATCAAAAGTTTCTGACTCAAAGCTCCCAAACTCTGCAGCAGCACAGCTCGGCCCCTCTGCTGTAAAATCCTCTGTGTGTGTGTGTGGGATGCTGCTTTGGGTGTGAGGTTGATCTGCTTGAATCCTTTAGAGTTCAGGCTTAAAGTCACTCTGTGGCCGTCCAATTATCTTTGAAGGCTGAGGCTTTTTGCTTCAAGGCAAACACACAAAGAGAGCTAACACCAGAGGACTCCGAGTGTCCCGGCACGGAGGGGGGAAGCTGCTGATTACATGAGCTGGAACTGTAGTTAAATGAAAGTAAATGTTTTTACCTCAGCCAGCGTCGCCTCTCCTGAACTCTCTTTACTTTAATCAGTTTGAGGACTTTTTCACGGCTGGTCAGAACGTCGAGGGCACTTCAGACTGAGTCACATTTAAGGTGGAACCTCTTATTTAACATTTAAGCATGCAGCTGGGTTTATAACAGAGACTGAATGAAACTGAAGAGCTGTTTGACGAAGTTAAACCTTGATTTTCTATTTCAATATTTGATTTATTACTTTTTACATTAAGCAAATTCCAGGTTTGAGCTACTTCCAGCCTGTTCCTCCGTTAGCTTACTTTAATATGTTCGCCATTTCCTCCGTGTGGCGAATAAAAAAGGGTTTGCACCGTCAGACAAGTTTATGAATGATTTCTGAAGGCAGCTGTGCCTCACCTGAAGCTCCATGGAGAACTCTGACATCCTTTGTCTGATGTTATGCAGCTGCCTGTGTGATAAGCTTGGTGTGCCTAATGCAGCTGCAGGCTTTGTTTGATTGACACCTGTAAAGGCGAATCAGCTGTGAGCTTTCACATGCAGCGAGTTTTATGTTTTTATTGTTTAGATATGGCAACAGAGACAAATCGTTTTTCGAAATTTAATGAACTCATCTTAATCTGTTTAGTAATTTAGGTTTTATTTCCTCTGTTTTAACTTCAGAATTATCTTTAAGTAGTTTATCCTCTTGTTTTATCATTTTTCCCCAAATTCTTCATGAGTTTTATTCCCCTGTTTGAACATATTGACGTTTCCTTTTAGTGTTTTTATTCTCATTACAGCACCTTTTTATTTTTTGTTTACCTTTAATTTCAATTTAATTTTAATAGGGATGCACGATATTGGATTTTTGCCAATATCCGATAAGCTAATTTTTTAAATTTATTATCCCCTAGACTGATACCGATATTTATGATCAAGAGCACAAGCTCTGTACTTAACAAAAATGGACTTGTGTCTTTCAGTGTTTCAGTATATTTTAGTGAGGAACAGGTGTGAAACAAGAAAAACAGCATTTAACTCTTGCAAAAATGAAAGCCTTGATTTTTAAATGTACCCATGCAGTGATGAGAAGGTGCATCAATTTTGTACATTTGTGTAATTTGCTGATATTCAAGATACATGGCAGATATGTGTGGCTTTACTTTTTGGACTGATATCGGCCGATACAGATATCAAACCGATAATATTGTGCATTCCCTAATTTTTATTCTATTTGATGATATTTTTTAATTTGACACTTTAACTAAACCTCCAGCGTTTACTCAGTTTTAACCTTTAAGGTGGCGTGTCCTCGGTGCGTACTGAGTACAAAAATGTTCTTGTTCTACTACTGCCTTTTATTTAGGATGCATTTTACTGATACTGTGTAGGCTAGGGATAATGAGGTGGGTTAGGGTTGAACTTCATGTTATATTTTTTTAATTTATCTGTCTGTCTGTAAAACACTTTGCGCTACATTTTCTTGTATGAAAAGTGATATATAAATAAAGTTTGATTGATTGGTTGAAATCAGTGTTGCAGGCATGGTGAAATGTTTTGGTTAGTTGATCAAAAAAGGATGAGGACGGTCCCAAATCAGGACATATTGGTGTTTTCTTTTATATCTCTACAGATACAGGATACAAGGCCTGAAAACAGGACAGTCCCAGCTAACCAAGGCTGATGCAAACTCTTGAATAATGTGAAATAGGTCAGACAATCTTTGATGATAATAAATTAAAATGCAGGCATGCTTCCACATTAAGGTGATAAAATGGCTCCATTAGAGCCCCCCTGTCTCTGCAGCCTGCTGCAATCACAAGGCTCCAGCTGATCTCTGCAGTAAAGCAGCAGATGTCTCTGCGTCCTGTCAGCTCCTCATTATGACCCCCGGCAAACAACTCTCTTATCTGCACATTTTCATTTCATTATCACACCAAGCTAAACTCCAAGTGCTAATATTTAGAGAGGGTGCACTTAGAGCCTTGTATCAGTCAGAGTAAACAGAGAAACACATCACCCCACGGCTGTGGCCCAGGAGCCAAACATACACCACCAAGGTGCTGACAGCCAGGACAGGGCGTATCGATTTACAGAGGCAGCCGTGGCTGAAGACACAAACATGACATTTTTCTTAATCATGTTTGTCCAATGATCCTCTGTGCTCTTAGAATACATCCCTGCAAACTGGATTTCTGTTCTGGGCATTATGTGGTTGGGTCCTCCACAGCTGGACTGTGGGTCTACCAAAAAGTCTTCATCCTTGTCCACAACATGAAGAGGAACCGGACAAAACCATGTGACATCTGCTGTTTGACTACCAAAGCAGTCTGCCAAAGGACGCTCCATACTGCACGTTATCTCAACTGAACTTTAGCTGAACCTACTCTCAGATCATGTCCCAATTCCCCAAATCAGAAATTCTCAATAAATCAAAAAAAGAGTAAAATATATAAAAATCACCCCAGTTAGGCGAGAGCAAATAGATAATTTATACATTAAGAGCAAAGGTGTTTATTTAGACTGTAAAAAACGCTGTTTCCCTCACAGTCATAACACCTCCAGGGTTCCTGCAGCCAGCCTCAAGTGGACACTCGAGGAACTGCAGCTTTGGGCTCTTCCACATGAGCTCAAAGCTGCAAAAGCTCAAGCCGAGGTTTCAACTGGTCTATCTGTTGGTAGTTCACTCTAAAAATTGAGGTTTTCCTTCTCTTTTTAAAATAGAAATCCACGGGATCTGAAGGTCAGAATGAACCACAACTTCACGAGGCACGAGAGAACAGGAAGAGGAGGTTCCTGTCTGAAGCTGATTTGCTGTAGACATCAACATTATTTCCACTATTTCAGCTGTATTTTGAAATGATCCGGAAATTCTTGAGAGCTTGTTTCCTGTGTTGGAGTTGACACAGCTCCTGCTGAAAATAGTTTTGCTGTATATTTGCACTGATTGCGAACAGATCAAGGTGCAGGTGCTGGAAACCAACTGATCGAGGAGACTGAGAATGCTGTTCAGATGGACTATGAGGAAATTTGGGGTAGGAACACTGACCCAACCTCCCACCCTCAAATTTCCTTATGTCAATTTTTGTGGGTACCTTAAGGACCCTGATTTTGATGTGAAAAAACATCAGATTTTGGAAAAAAAATGGTCCACAACCAATAACCTGTTGCCTTATAACCCCAACCCACAAATGAAAAACTGAAATAATAGATGTTAAAATAAAAAATACTTCTAATGAGCCTTAACTTCCAAACCTTGCTGAGAAAAGTGTGCAAAGTAATCCAGGTCTTACAGAAGTTTCAAACTCACACAACTGTTGAGTATAAAGTCTGTAACTCTGGTATTCACACGTTTAAAAGGAAAAAATAACTTTTCCAGATTTTTTATGGGTGAGCTGCATGTGAGAGTTTTAACTCAAATGTTCTATAAATGAACAGAAACAAATTTTCCTTTTGTGTGAAATGCAGTCACCTTTATTTAGGCTACCTGGCAGAGCATCTCAGTTACAATACCAGAACTGACAACAAACAGTGAACCTGCTCTACATGAATATATCAATTCATAAAGAGAGGAGCTCTGATTGGATCGCTCCACAACTTATCCCACCACCACCAAGCTAAGGCAGCTGTGATTGGATGTCCCTCTGAACTCATCCAACCTTTCCACACAACCAAAGTAGCTGTGATTGGATATATTCCTAACTTGTCCCTACTTTCTACATGACCAAATTAGGTCTGATTGGATTAAATCTCTGTCAAACATTTTAGTCTAGTTTTTATTTGTTGATGAAAATGTCAGTTAATTTAGTTTGAGTTTTTGTCCATGTGCACTTGTGTTTATTAGTTATTGTCTAGTTTTCGTCAGGGGAAAAAAGGTGGTTGATGAAAACTATGACGATAATAATTAGTCAACAAAATAAACACTGCACTGTCAGCGCTCGCACAGCAGACCTGGTGAAGGTCGGGGTTTTAAGCTCATTTAAAACTCGTGCACGGCCTTTAGAGACAACAGGAAGTAAACTCATTGATTTTGTAGACTGTTAAAATTCAGTTAGCTCCTGTGCAAAAACAACTTTACCCCAAACTTAAGCTCCACACAAAATGCCGTCTTTCTTTCAGAGTGATGATGATAATGACAGATAATGTTGTTTACCGCTGCAGTCGAATTACTTCTTAACGGCCGTGGTTGGAATTCTGATTCCCTCAGAAGAAGGAGTTTGATCTAATCAGAGCTGAGGAGTATTCCTCACTCTCAAAACAAACCTGACCTCTGTGGCTTTATCAGACTTTACATTTTATCTGCTCACTTCTAATTTGTCTCCTCGGACTCTAAAGAGCGAGGCGGGAGAATATGGATGAGGTTCTCCACTGTGGTCTGCAGTAAAGTGAGCATTCGCTGCCCTGTTGAACTGCAACAGTTTGATGTTTGCATCCTTCAATTATCAGATTCAGACAAAGATTCTCTTCATCAAACTGAGAGCTGATCGATTAAGAGGCAGACACGCTACAAGAGGGATTATCGAGCCTGTGGAGTGAAAAACACTTAGCTCTTAAAAGAAGAAAAAAAAAACATTTAGTTCTTTAAAGTTTTGAACAGAATAAATGAATCATTAAACAAGGGGAGAACTCCATATAATTAAATTTGATTAGTTTTGTTTGTTAAAATGTGTCTGAGAGCCTGAGAATGGAAAGTTTCACAAACTGCCTCCGCCATCATAAAAACATGTAGCTCATTGGAGAGTTGTGTTTGGACCTCGTAACAGGTCCTAGATCCAGATCTTGGATCATCTCCATGTGACAAGCAAACAAAATGGAGATGGTCACGAGCTGGCAGGTTCAAAATTATATTTACAAAAATCATCATTACACTAAATGGATCTTGGGGTGCAGGTTTGGTGGAGTGGTTAGTAATCCAGCCTGTGGCCAGTTTGCAGGTTTGCTGTCTCTCTCTCCTGTCAATAAAAGGGAAAAAATTCCCAAAAAATAAAGTGAAAAAAGACATGCTCTTCTTGTGAGCTCCCCCACACAACCTCTCGCCCTTACAGCCAAGTGAACAAAAGGTCAGGGGCAAAATTAGTATTCACAACCATGAAAAGCAAGACTGAACTGAACAACATGTAAGAGAGACTGAATTTTAATGATGCCCTTCATATGACCGTTTACCCTGCGGCCCCTTATGTTGACACACAGACCCAAATGTAGGCCACGTTATTTAATTGTTTGTTTTTTAATTTGTGATCCCCGCTGTGTCTGTGTGGCCCTCATGAATCTCCACAGTCACAGCATTACTACAATCCTATTAGGTTAATTTGTTTTTTATTTATATTGTTTAAATTACTATTTTATTTCAATCTCAATCCTCACCCTCACCTGATAATCAGATAACCTATCAGGACCACCCCACCCTCCGGTTCATAAGGTCACTTCCTTTTCACTCCTTTTCGGATGAAGACTGAGACACAGTGGAGATTCTCACACTACCTAAGACAAAATTACTCATCTCAACAGTGAGGTGCATTTTTGTGGCACAAAGTGGCTTATAATGAGCAGACCTGGCAACGATGTAAGCAGACACAACAGTATGGCCTGTCGTACCTGTGTGCTCAGCCTCAGTGCAGCTTCATGTGTCTGTGATCACCTGATCTGACAAAGTGACAGTGGCTTCGTTTACATGCAGTCATTAAACCTTTCATAACCGGAATATTAGCAATAACCCGGTTGCGTGCAGCCATGTAAACACCAAAAAACCTTTTTAAAAACCAGAATATGCTCATATTCCGGTTTTTAAAAACCTGAATGTCACCCCTGGGTCACTCCTTTTCTAACCCGAATATTTGATCATGTATACGATATCCTCATCTAAAGGAACATTAAGTTGTGTTCTGTGCATGTCCTTTTCGCAAGGACTCTTGGTCTTTTGAGTACAGGAAGTGCTTGTTGTAACATGGCACAGCTCCGGCTCGATTTCCCAATTCCTCACGTTCTCGTCTTCCAATAATGAAGAAACTGACAAAGAATAGTGTCAAGTACGGTTGATGGGGCAGACTGTTAGCTGCTCCGGGCCATTCATTATCTGCCGTGCTGCTGCTGTTGTTCTCGTTGCTACTGGATACAGGAAGAAGAAGCGGAAATGACGTGCATTGCGTCATGACGTTCTCCGTGCGTGATGACGTTCTCTGTGCGTGATGACATTCTCCGTGCGTCGCTGTTTTGTTCAGGATACTATGCATAGAGAAATAATCCTGTCTGCTCACGTTACTGGGTTATTCTGAATGTTTCAGAAACCAGAATATTGATCTTAACCTGAATACTGACTGCATATAAACGTAGCCAATGACAGAAAAGAAAAGACAGTCCAGTCCGACCGCAGTGATGTGTGACTGCGTTGGTTCAGGTCAAACACGATCAGTCAAACTCAAACATTTACACTCAAACAGACGATGGACTCGTGATGACCCTCCTGAGACTGAAACCCTCTCACTGCTGAACACCAGCCTCCTCCCTTTATGACCTCTCAGACCAGCTGATCCTCGTCAGCTGTCACACCTCACAGGTGAACTCTGTGACTCCTGATAAGCAGGACAGGCTGTGAGCAGGTCTGGGAGGAAAAGATCCAGGTGAAACAAATCAGCCGGAGTTCAGACTCTGAGGACACTGAGGCTGTGTCCACACGCATCAGTCAATCAGTCTTTATTTGTAGAGTGCCAATAACTGTTACCGCAGGACACTTTACAACAGAGCAGGCTGAAGGCAAACTCTTCATTTATGGATACACATGCTGCAGCTGAAGACCACACAGGGTCCACTCCTGTGAGCAGAGAACAGAAACTGAGGGTCCAGAACTGGACCACAGTAGACTGTAACAGTTTCTCCTGGTCTGATGAGTCTGGATCTCTGCTCCACATTCAGATGTAGGCTCAGAGTTTGGTGTGAACATCATAAAGCATGGATCCATCCAGCCTTGGATCAGCAGTTCAGGCTGCTGCTGGTGGCCCCTGAGTTCCACCTGAGCATGGTTCAAACCCCACAGCCTACCTGAGTATATGTCCATCCCTTTATGACCACAGTGGACCATCTTCTGATGGAGACTTCCAGAAGCTCCATGTCTCTTCACTGTACTCCAGTGGCCTCCACAGCCACCAGATCTCTGTCCAGTAGAGCACCATTGGGATGCAAAGGAGCAGGAGATTCTCGTCATGGATGTTCAGCAGCTGTGTGATGCTGTCATGGAGATATGGACCAACATCTCTGAGGGATGTTTCAGCTCCTGGTTGAATGAAGGAGGTCCAACCTGAGACTGAGAGGTGTGCCTAATGAAGTGGCCAGTGAGTGTAAATTTTAATATGAATGGACTGAACTGAAATACCAGGATGAATCTAAATATTTTTCCTCCTTACGTATTCAGAGACAGACATCTTGGTCTCTGCTGTCACAGATGTTGTTCTCGACTCTCCATCCAAAAGTCTTCAGGGTTCGACCTTCACCGTCTGAACTCTCAGACTTGACATCCTGACAAGCAGCTTATGAAACCAGACCAGTGGAGATGGAGGCTGTCTAAGGAGTGACTGGTGAGTTTGATCAAATAAGCTGTAAAGAAAGAGAGCTCCAAAGTAAGGAGACGTCATAAAACAGAGATAATGTGATTAAAAATGAGCTTAAAGGGAAGGAAAAGGAGCTGCCTGGAGATGAACTGTAACTGATTTTTGTAAACTTAACAGAATTTTACTGCAATATCTGCAGCTGCCTACTGTAAAAGATCTATACAGTGAGTTACTGTGAATGGCAATGGATTGTGAACAAATTTGACGACGACAGGTCTATGATTGGTCCATGGATCTGTCACTAGCTTTAGTTCTTACTTCAGTCCACTTGTCTCCACTTACCTCCCTCCCTTTGCCCACACACCCAACACAGCATCGTGTGGATTTGCTGTTCATCATGAGACTGGGGTCCACATTCAAGATTTCCTGCTGCTTAACAGAAGGTTTTTTCTTGCCGCCATGATGGAGGGATTCATGATTGGCTATATGGATTCATGTTGGGTGTTGGATGTATATATTTGTATATATATGTATATGTGTATTTTATATATGTATATATGTATCTATGCATATATGTGTATCCATAATATGAAGAGCTTTGTGCTCTATTGTAAAGTGTCTTGAGATAACACTTGTTATAATTTGGCGCTATACAAATAAAGATTGACTGATTGATTGATTGATTGATTGACTGTGGGAAAGCATACTGATTTCTATAAACTTTACTGTAATATTTACAGCTACCTACTGTAAAATATCTGTACGGTAAATAACTGAAAAGGACAATAGACCAACACGGCCTCAGTCTACTCTCTTTTATTTTGTATTGAGATAACATTTGTTATGCTTTGGCACCATACAAATAAAGATTAGTAAATTGATTGTTAGAAAAATTTAGTCACTACCAAAATTCAATTTCCCCTGGAAAAAAGGAAAAATTTCTTTTAGTAAATGTTTGACATTTTTGAAACAAATACTTGAGAAAAGAATTTGATTCAATGAAAATGTGTGTATGTGATTTTTCTTTCTTTGCAAAACTATATATTGCTATGATCATTTACATATAAAGGAATAATAAAACACATTATATAACAGCAAGTTCACTGTAATTCAAATTGCATACAGTAATTATGCTGTTAATGAAAATAGAGTGATGCTACTGTGCAGTGGCGGCTTGTCAATAGGGGGCGCTGGGGCACCACCCCCTCCAAAATTCAACAGAGAAAGTCCTCCTAAACACAACATAATTTGTCTTTAAATTTTAAAAAATAGCGGATAAAAACATTTATTTTTACCACACAGTAATAGTCTGTCAGCAGCACCTGTCACCATTCAATAAAAGGGGTTTCACAATGTTTTTACGTAGTAACTCTGTTGTGAATACATAGTTTACGTACAGAGGGGCGCCGGCCTAATGGGTGTCTATGCAAGTCCTTAAACTTTTGCTCAGCATGTGACCTGAGGCGTCTTTGGGATTGGCCGCTTCAACTTTACCTGCAGGGCGCAGGCAGGAGCGCCCCGGACACTCCCACTTGGACTGGCAGCGAATCAGTATTGTTCTGGTGTTTCTTTTCCTCCTGTGACTGGACAACGAGCACTGTCAATCATATGGACACGTCACCGCAGCAGATATGATTTACGCATGCGCAAGTATCTCACGTATCCTCACGCGTCCGACCGATGCTCCCATGCACCGAGGAGGCGTCATCCAGAGATCCATCAGAGGATCACAGAAGAGGTGAGATTGCATTGGACAAGAAAATCAATAAGAGGCTCTGCTGCACTGAAGATTAGATTAGGATGTGTCTTTCCTAGTAGTCATAACATAATTCAAGGGGCAAAGTTTTGCATTTTATGTCACACATGGCACTAAACCATAGATCAGGAGCCACAAAATGAGTTTGCCAAGAGGATATAAATGCTTTGTTCAGTAGAACATTATCCTTTTGCAGACTTAAGTTCTAAAAAATCTATATAGTTTTTAATTCTTGCATATTTTTACAAAAACAACATACTTTTAGAAGGAATTGGGGCTTTTATTGGGTGGGTAAGTTTGTTTTTACCCTACTAGAAGTTCATTTTAAATTTAATTGACAAAACTGATGCATTATTTTGATTATAATATTATATTACGGGACCTATAAAAATATATTTTAAAAAATCATGGCAAAGCAGGAACAAGATAGAAGAAATTGTAATACACAAGTGCATGCAGATTATTGCAGAGGTTTTATTGCAGTGCTCATTAAATATTACTGTTACATTGTGTGAAAGCCTTTGAAAAATTACAAAAAGGCAACTTGATAATGCTATCAAGTTATGTGTTGCAGTTTACTGGTGAAAACAGTGGGGTTTTATTAGTCCCAACAGTGTAAACGTCACAAATTCATTACCTCTTAGGTGTATGTCCATTACAGAATTATTTTTTAATCTACTGGAGCTTTTAGATTTGACACTTACCTTGTGCCTTTCCAGCTTGTACCACTGTGAACAGTATAAAATCAACGAAAACAGACCAACAAAATGTATCATCTTGTCTTTAAATGGTGTAGTTTTATTATGGCAACTAAACATGTGATAGAAAATAATAAATATCAATATAAATATATACAGTATTGTCATTATATATAATTGTATACCATATGTTTAGTTGCTATAATAAAATGTTTTATTTGGATACAAAAATTATACATTCTGTTGGTGGTTTTTGCTGACTGAATACTGCACATAACGGTACAAAGTTAAAGTATTCAAAAGCTCCAGCAGATGGAAACAGACTCCTGTAATGTAAAGTTTATTTTTTTGACTTTTTAAAATTTGAAGCAGTTTTGCTGAAAACTATAAATGTCATCCAAACACTGACAGCCTCCATTTCAGCTGTGAGAATCAGTCAGCTGGTGTGAGCCGTCTGCCCTTTGTGCTGCATGCTTGGATCTGATTTATTTTTCTTATTTGTTTTTTTTTTCTTATTTGTTTTGTTCATACTTTTTACAGTTAATCTATACCAAAACTGTATCACATAGTTTTACCTTTAGTTTTAAAGCATCAGTTTAGTGGTACATAAGATTCTGTTTGTGTTTACAATCTTGAGCCATGAGACATCAGGTATAAGATAAGACACTGTTCAGGTGACACAAGAAATGTTCATAAAATAGTGAAACTGACATAAATTATAGCTTTATTTTATGGGAGCAGGTTAAACTTTGGCTGTTTTATTGATTTTTTTCAGTAAATACTGATGTTAGCTTTTGGTAATAAAATGTGCTTTTCTATGTATTTTTTAATGACAGATTCACACAGTACCACACCATGTTTCCTGAAGATTCTCTCAGCAGCACCTTGAAGGCCGACCCAGTGCTCAACTAAAGCTGAAGACAGAGCTCAGTCTGAATCTACAGCAAGGAGGAGTTCAAGGCCTGCTGTGGTGCTGTGGACCTTATCCTGTTGTTGATGGAAAATAATCTTGGAGAGGTATTTTCAGAGACTGTCACTCTGCTAAAGATCCTCATCACCACACCCATGACCACTGCAGAAGCTGAGGTGCTTCTCAGAACTTTCCTCAGAAACACCATGAACCAGGACAGGCTGAATGCACTGGCCATGCTGTCAATGGAAGAGAGACTGGTGACGGATATGATGGACTTCAGTCAGAGGGTCACTGAGAAATTTGCAGCCCAGAAGGAAAGGAGGGCAAAATTTCTGTTCAAATAGTGCATTGTTCAAAGTAGGTTGTATTGTGATTATGTTTTGTCTTTAGTTTCTTTTCACTGTAGTATGGAGCGCTTCTTTGGTTTGTTTCCTCCAAAGCTGCGCCCCCCTTAAAATTTTTGGCACCAGCCGCCACTGCTACTGCGAAGACATTTACAGTAGCTTACTCGCTTCTTGTTGCCAGGAAGTTACTGTTAAATTTACAGTAACATTTACCTCAAACCTAGATCATCTGGTCTCCAAACAAGTACCAGTTTTGGACTTTTAGAAGGATTCACGTTTTCTGAATGTAGACTAAAGAGTTAAGCATCCATGTTTCTTGACAAAAAGAGGCACAGAAGTGATGAAGACTTAAAGAAACATTCTTCACAGGGAACTTCATCTGATGCCAGTCTTGTGCACATGTCAGTGACCATTTTGTGAGCAACAGAAAAGCCATGACAGCTTAAATGACTCTTTATGTTTCAGCTGACATGAACAGGCAGCCGTCTTTGTTCTTAAATCGTCTTGAGAGTGATGTGTCACTTTGTTTGGGTGCGAGAGGATGAGGCTGTAAAGACGGACGATATAGTCAGACTCTGAGATGATTCCTGCTTTTCACATTCAGACAGATTTATGTCGGCGTGAGGGTCGAAGAAAACACGATGTTTTACTCAGAGTGAACACCAACGATCTCCGGTTTGCCTTTTTTTTGGAAAGTTATGTTCATTTGTTGAGGTGTGAAAGCTTACAAAAGCTCTGGAGTGGACCAAAGAACAGAAAACACAGAAAAATGAGCAGAAATTAAAGATAAAATAAATACGACTAAGAGTTAAAAAAAAAAAAAAAAGACTGGAGGCTATAAATAACAACAGGAATATAAAAAAACAAGATAATAAATGTTGAATAAATTCCAGCAAACACAGGGATAAATCAGTAAAGGGGGCAGACTCAAAACTCTGGTCCCCCAAAACGAGGAGTCCCATTTGCTTCCTACCAAACCAGAGTTGGTTCACTGTGGGTTTGAGAGCCACTCAGTCCAAACATGGACCAAACAAAGTTAGCAAACCAAAGAGCAGTGCATTGTGGGTTGAATTTGGCCAGACACAACAACAGCCAGAGAGCTACAGATGGAGCCACTTAAATTTCCCCCAGTGTCCTCGGCAGAGTCTCAGCTGGTCTGTGACAGGGAAGAGCTCAGACCCTCACGGCTCTAATGAGATCCCCAGGATGAGTTCAGCAACTGAGAGGAAAAACAACCCAAAAAACAAAACCTTATGTTGACTGTCATTGGCTGGAACCTCACTGGCATTTGGCTGGGAGGGGAAAATTGAAGTGGCTGCATCTGTGATGTAGCATTTACAGACAATATCAAGCAGGGAGTGGCTAACGCCATCCATCCATCATCTGTACCACGTAGAGACCAACGACCTTTACACGGTAAAATAAATAAGATCCAATAAACAAGTCACTGGAATTGTGTCGAGCTGCTTAACAAACAGGAGATCAACCCAAGAGAACAAATCAACAAAACCAGCTAAATATACAGAAGAATTCATGTGAACAAACTCCAGCTGAATAAATAATTCAGACATGATGAGAGTTTGTGCAGAATGTAAAACAGATAAATAATCAGGCAGCAAAGGAACCCAACAACACAGAATAACATGAATCTGGTACGAGCAGAAATACAAGATGAAGTAAATACGATTAAGAGGTAAAACAGAAGATAAAATAACATAAGGAACATTAAAAAAAAAAACATAATTAAATAGGAAATAAATATAGAATAAAATACTGGCAAACAGAGGGATAAAACTTAAAATAATAACAATAAGAGTAAAGATAAAAATGATAATAATAGCAAAGCTATTATATTAATGTTATATCATTAGAAGGCAAGGACACGTCAGAGGACAATAATGAAGGAAGAAGAAAAACACATCAGAATAAAACATAAAAACAAAAATAAAAGAGAGGAAAAGCTGAACTAAACAAAAGATAAAATGTAGAATAAATCATTTTAGATTAAAATTCAAAATCAAAACATGTGTAGAAGGTTGTACAGTGCAGTGTTATCAATAAAACCACAACTAAAATAACAACTGACGGACAGGAAGAGTTAAGATCCAGAACTGGACTGATGTGGTCCACTTTTTTTGGTCCTGTAAGGACTCGAGCTGCAGCGTTCTGGATCAGCTGCAGCTGTTTGAATATAACAGAGAAAAATGGTGTAATAATAATACAAAGAAGAAGAAGAAGATATGAAAGCGAGTTTTAAGAAGTGATCATAAAGAAGTCGGTGACTCTGCACGCCGTAACTCCTCAGCAGGTCGTCCTAAAGTCGAAGAGCTCTGAAAAATCTTGATCACCTTTAGTTATGAGTCTTGACTCACCTGAGATCCTGAGGCTGCGAGCTTTAAGATTTTTTGCGCCAAACAACTAACCAGCGTACTTTTAGGTACCTTCATGGTCTCAAACAGGTGGGACAGCAAGGCAACACCAACGCTGCAGATACCAGAGGACTGACCAGGTGACAAGAATTTACTCCAGTCTACTAATAATTCTCAACTGGTGGGTTGTGACCCCAAAGTGGACTGCTGACCCTTTTTCAGTGAGTTGTGAGTCTTTGTCGGGGAAAAACAAATGTTAGGAAACAAGTCCTGTGCTTATATTTTGAAGTTTTTTGTTTTAATGCAGCGCTGTGCATTCACACTCCTCGACAATAGGAGGCGATAATATCCTGTGATGCTAAATGACACACATTTTAACAGTACAGTGTTCAATATTAGTCAGTGAGTGTGTACTCAGCTAAAGCTACTTGTTTTTAAGCCTCATGAAACCACTTCTTTCCCAGTTGGACTTATTTATTTTGTATTTGTGAATGAAAGCTGTTGAGTCTGTTAAAGTGTTTTGTATGTCTTTGTATGTTTTGTATGTCTTTGTATGTTTTATATGTCGTGACTGTCTCATGATCACGGCTTATTTAATGCTACTGATTGACTGTAATTAATACAGAGCTGTTCAGTGTGAATCCACTGATGCATGGTTATCACCTCTACCGTTGGATTTATACTCTCCTAAAGCAGGTACACACATAAAGATTATTGGGCTTTTTTCATCCTGACTTTCCCCCTTCTTTGACCAAGGACGGCAAACTCCAGATTATCTTCTGTTTTATAAAATTATTTTATAAGATTATCCCGTGGTCTGAGGTGTGTTAAGAGTGAATTTGTCCTGATAACCGGCTCTGAAATGTTGTTCAACATTTACGACCAAAAATCTTCATGTGTGGGGAAAGCCGACGACTCTTGAGTCATGACTCTGTGAATTGTGACGTGAATAGTCAATCAAGAAGCGAGCTGACTGAGGAACAAGGAGGCAGGTGTAAATAAAAACAAGCATGGTCCACCTGAAACATAACGTTAAGTGAACCTCAGACACGGACTTCACGCTGTCTCCAGGCTTTTTTCCACCATCGTTCCCTCTCCTCGTACGTCCTCTTCCATGTTGTGTTTTACAGTTGTTGCTGTTTCTTCTTCTTTGTTTTTGTTGGATCAGGTTTGATCAGATTTCGGTCTTGGAGGACTAGATTCTAGATCAGTGGTGGGACAGAATGGTTCTGTGTGTGGTGTGCTGTGTTGAGATTATCGGAGCACACCACACACAGTACGATCCAAACTGTTCAATGCCTGTTTTTTTATCTTCATGTGTGGGCTCTCTAACAGATAAAACATCTCTTCAGGTTTAGAAAATCCTGATGTATGCTTATACAGTTTACGGTTTAAAGTAAAAAGCAGCTAAACTGATTATAAAAGGGAGCATTTCCCTCTCTAGCATCACCACATGCAGGTCTGTTTGGTTTATCATTAAATTCTTTGTTAACATACTTTGATATTCTGCACGCTCTCAGGCTCAAACTGCAGGATATTTTCATTAAACACATTTGAGAAGTTGAAATTTTCCCTAATTTGGGCTGCAGTTTGACATTAAGGGGTGATGGTGGGTCCCAAAGCAGGACCAGTTGAGAACCACTGCTTCAGCCAGCAATGATTGGTTCAAACGATCACATTTATACTTCCTTTATTTTCTCAAATGCTGCACAAGACAGACCAGGACCTGTTTTTGAGTCATTAGAGGAACGCCTCCAGCTGTCTGTGATGCACTGAGCATAAAAACATGTGTGATCCTAATTATTCATGTTCGTATAAGGAATCAGAAACGTCCTGCAGTGACAGGATCACATCAGCCGTCTGTATTTAATCAGAGCAGACAGATTCTCAGTGAGGTGTTATAGCGGCATCATGCCGGCGGCCCCTCTTTATTGGACCCTGTGTCAGGTAAGAGCTCGATCGACAGCAGCTTCCTCAGACTCACTCGTGCAGTTTGATGACGTTTTATTTCAGGGACAGAGACGCCTGAGGAGGTCTTCATCTTTTAATGGAGGAATCAAAGCCTCTGAAAATCCTCGAGTCAGATCCAATCAGCTCAGTGACAGCAGATCGTCTCGGTTTCTCTCACTGAGGTCCTGACAAAAGTTTGTCTCCTCGGTTTTAAGGTCCTGAGGACAAGAGCCCGGCCCCTGAAACTCGCCCATTATCACCAGAGTGAAAGCCGAAGGCTGTAAAGTCTCAGACCGCCTCTCATGGAGGGAATCGTTCTCAGGTTCAGATCCAGACCGGCTAAAGCATCGAGGCCGGCTCTGGCTGCTCTGATATTCTGAGGCTCTGGTCTTAAAGTGATGTTAATAAGCAGAGTAAATATCCTTCTGCCAAAAAGACAGTTTTATATCCTGAAAACAATCTCACAGGGTTTGCTGTCTCCTCTTAGTCGTCTGTGCTTCTGCCTTTTTAATACAGAATAATGATCTTTATGAACCACAGCAGTCGACTTTTAATATCAAAAGTTAACTTCAACTCTTTTTCAACAATTTTTGATTCATAAAAAACTAAGAAGTTGAGAAAGCAGCAGCAGATCTCAACATTCAGAGAATGAAGAACATGTAGAAATCTTCAATCTCTTTTATTCAGCCTTGCTTTTAAATAGAACATTATCATTTTAATGACTGTTATTATAATTATTATTATTATTTATTTGTGAGCATCACTTTTTACCTTTTCTATTGTTATAATGTTTTACTTTATTTTTAGTATTATTTTTTTTCTCATCATGATGATATAGTTTTTTATCTCTCAAAACTAGATGAAGTTTTTTATTTCCACTATGCCAAACAGAAAAATAAGAAAGTCCTCGACTATGTCCCTCTTTATTCGTGACACGTGGGATGGAGGGGAAAATAGAGACAGGACATCGAGGGGAGACGCTGCACAGGACCTACAGTCCTTCACATGGCTCTGAAGGACCAGTTTCAGATCCAGTATTTCCCTCCAGGGGTCACAGATGGGTGCAGCCTCAGAGGTCATGGTCACCAGGTGGTTGAACATGCAGGATCATCACCGCCTGAGCCCTCTCTGAATCCTCCCATCAGACCCTGAACACACCATCTGCTCAGTGTTTGGGAGTGTCCGTGTGGTCGCTGTTGTTTTGCCTCGATTTTCCTGTGTGTAGATTCTTTCTGCAAAGTTTTACTTTGCTTTGGTTTTTGGTGGACTGCTCTCTCCAAACACTGGAGGAGCTACAGGGTTCTGCCTCAGGCAAACTCAGATCATCATCGAGGACTTCACAGCCGGACACCCTCTGTCTGAGCTGCTGTCCTCAGGTAGACGAAGACGAACAAACAAAACGAGGAGCAACAGACCAAAGAGCAGCTTTTATCCAACGGCAGACACCAAACTCAGTGCTGCTGAAATCATCATGTGACGAGCTACATGTGCCTGAAGGGATCAGCGCAGTAATAACAGAGTGTGTGCTTGTGCTGTTTATTTATTTTAGCTGTTTATTGGATATGCTCCTAACATATTAATATGAATGATGCACTGATTGGTTGACTCTTTAATGTCATTGTACTTGTTTCAATGATAATAAAGATATTTAGTTTTATTTAACCTACTTCAACTACTTCAAGGCCAGCTCAACATCATCAACTAAGCAAACTCTGCTCCATTCGAACACAGCCAAATCACGGAGAAAAGCGTGCACAAAAAAGTTTTTATAATCGCTTTTGAGGAGAATATGTGGCTTAGATTTAGGAATTTTTGTGTTTTTTATTGCTGCAATGGCGCAGTGATCACTAAGATCATTTTAAAAAACACCTTTGTTTGTATACTTGTGGGGATGTTTGTTAGAATTAAGTCAATTAAAGATGATTTTCATGGGTTTCTAGCATTTGGATGGGTCAAAGAATTTACTTGTTAAGTGAAATTTAATGACTCGCAGACCAATTTCAGATCGTCTGACGATTAAGTAACCAGTCAAGATTTAAATCTCCAACCAAATTCTTGGAAAACTTCTCTTGGTTTGGCGTGGTGTGAAAGCTCATGCAAACTTTGGTGTGGACCAAAGAACCAAACTCTTTACGGTGGGCGTGTGATGCTGCACGATGTGACCCAACATCTGACGTTTACGTTCAGATAAGATACTGTAGTCCCCTTTTTACTGATGCTGGCCTTATAGAAACTTTTAAAGCAGGACCCAATAACAAAAGGGCTGGAGAAAACATGATTTCATATTTAAGAAAAAAATTGAAGGAGTCAACAAGCAGGCTGGGGTGATTTTCTGTGATTGTGTAACAAGCCAAACCCTCCTGTCGCTGTCTCTTGATTTTGACACCACCTTTAAAATCTGTTGTCCTGAAATGAGGCAGAGTGATGCTGCATTTCCCAGCAGACAAAAGTTTCTGATGAAAGTTTGGTACCAAAGAAAACAACAAAGAAGAAATGATTCAGAGGTCAAATAAAAGCACAGTTTCCAGGCGGAGGAGTGTTTCAAACCATCAGCTCCCGATGAAAGCGGCTGTCACTGAAGTGTTCAACATGACAAAGAGCATGAGAAGATTACGCCACACTTCATCTCTCTTTGTGCAGAAGATTCGATTCAAACCTCAGGCGTCCTCAAGAGGAAAGTACACTTAAGGATAGAGGAAAGAAGTTTGTACCTTAAAAACAGACTGAAGGACGATGCTGCTGTTTGCTGATCCGTGTTTCTGAGGTTGCAGGAAGCTGACTTTGAAAAGCAAACCTGTTCTTCTGTATTTTGGGGGGTTTATACTCACATTTATGCCCTGAAGTCTTCCTGTAAGTGCAATAAAGTGTGTCGAGTACAGAAGGAGACGAATCTGTCCAGAGCAGAAATGTGACACTTCCGTTAGTGTCGCTCGTGTCATTTCTGTTCGCGCTGAAGAGCCGATCTTCAACAGAAACAGAGAGAGCAAGAACAAATTAAGGGCTGCCCTAACATAGGGTGACCATATGTCCTCTTTTGCCTGGACATGTCCTCCTTTTTGGTTGTAAAATTATGTCTGGGTGTATTTTATAAAATTCAATTCATAAAGAGAGGAGCTCTTATTGGATCGCTCCACAACTTATCCCACCACCACCAAGCTAAGGCAGCTGTGATTGGATGTCACTCTGAACTCATCCAACCTTTCCACACAACCAAAGTAGCTGTGATTGGATATATTCCTAACCTGTCTCTACTTTCTACATGACCAAATTAGGTCTGATTGGATTAAGTCTCTGTCAAACATTTCAGTCTAGTTTTTATTTGTTGATGAAAATGTCAGTTAATTTAGTTTGAGTTTTTGTCCATGTGCACTTGTTTTTATTAGTTACTGTCTAGTTTTCATCAGGGGAAAAAAGGCTGTCGATGAAAACTATGATGAAAATAATTAGTCAACAAAATGATCACTGGTTCAGAGAGCTTCACCCTCCGGCCCTCATGTTGGGCAGCACTCCATGTCATGTAGGGTAACTGATTACAGCCCTCGTGTATTTATTAACCTGCAGCTGCCCGCATCTCTTCATTCGGCGTGATCCCTCTACGGTCTGTTTGTCTCTTCTTTCTTTATAATAATTAGTCTTTTCTGTTGATGAGCCTCTCATCCCAGACTCCTGTTTCTCTAACAGATGAATAAAAACAGCAGCAGCCCTCTGAGCGCCGTCACATGCTCTTGTTTTTGTTTTTAACAGATTTTACACACTGAGCGTGGCTGTGCATTTAGAGGGACGAGGACTCAGATGCTGTCTGTTAAACATGTAACACATCAAACTATAACATCCAAACGTGTAAAGTGATTAAATTCACATTTTTCTGCAGTAATCCTGCAGACATCCTCACTGGAGGATGAAGGTGATAGAAGCAACATCCTGCAATCGTTGGATGTTTTTGCATCTCTGTGCCCTGGAGGTGTTATTCTTACTCCTCACTTAAGTCTGCTTCTTGCTCTAACAATATGGCTCTGTCTTCTTCACTTGTTTTCTCATTTGGTTCGTTAAAATCATCCATGACTGTCATGATTCTTGTAGTTCTGTTCTGTTTTGTATACCTTTCCTTGTGTTCTGTTACTTTACTCCTTGTATTTCTGGTTTTGACCTCTTGTCTTGTGTCTCTAGTGTTCCTGCACTTGGTACTTGTTACCTGTTTTCTTCACGTTTTATGTCTTGTCTTTGTGTTTCCTGTTTTATTTTGAAACTTCTCCAGCCTTTCCTTATTTTTTTGCCTACTGTCTCGTCTCCACACACCTGATCCCTGATTGTTCTTCCCCAGCTGTGTCTCGTCAACCCCAATCACCTCATGTATTTAGGGTGAATCCCAATTGTACCCCTTTCCCTTAGCCCTCTGTTTTGAGGGCCAAGGGGAAGGGGTGAAAATACACTCCTGAGAAATGAGACGCCACTCGATTCCCGCGACGTCATCACCCAGAGCCGCTCGCTGGCTGTGACGTATGCAGATGTGACAGTAACCGTAGCTACAGCTGCGAAGGCTAGCTTGTTATAACGAGAAATTGTAAAATACAACCAACAATTCAAAACATGATTAATATTTACTTCATGGTTTGAGAATTACTTATAATTAAGCGCTTCCTTTGGTGTCTGCTCGGCCTCGTGTCGGCGGGCGCGGTGTATTCTGGGAAATTCTCATACCCCTTCGTTTCAAGTGAAGTCCCGGTCTGTCTTTGTTTCGAGGGCTTCAGCTTCTGCACCGGCAGATGAAGGTCTTCTGATCATGATATCTCACATGGAGGAATGTTTGTTACACATTATTATGCATTCTGTTCATTCATGTTAGAAGCATCTTTGAGCCAACGTTAAGGCCAGACTCCTTTATTTCACACAGATGATGAACGAATCTGAGAGGAGTCCAAGAAGAATGTGCTAAGCATGTGCACAGCGTGCAATAATTTATTGAAGCCCAACTATGTGTGCATGTCACACCCCTGAAAAATGGGAGAAATAATCACCGGAGTGATGCCGTGATGTTTCCTCATCAAGAGCGTTTAATAGACCAGGAAGTAAAACACAGCAAATTCCCCTGTAGGGGGAGCTAAACAAAAGCATCAGTCTCCGATGATCTAGCTCTGCCTGCTTCATAGAGCACAGAGAAACAGACCTAAGTCTTGACTTTTGTACAAGGAGTAAAATAATTCAAGTATTTTATATACTGTTTAAGCACCTGAAACATTACTTTTGAACACAGAACTGTCTTTAAAATTATTTAGATGTATTTATGATTTTAAGATTTCAAAATGAACTTCGATCATCGACGAACAACACTTAAGATTACTGACAACATGAACTCATTATTCTTGTACCTCATGAACTTATTTTCTCAAGCCAAATTATTAATGTATTACTTTTTAACTTGCCATATGCACCATATGTTTTGGTTTAATAGGGTTGCTTGCTTAATAAATTTGTGAGTCTCTCAGTCAGAAAACAAATCAGGCCGGGTCAGGCTGAGGGCTCAGGTAGAAGATCTTCCTCTAAGGTGAACTAATTATTTTCCAAAGCTGATGGTTGAGGAGTACGATCACCTGCTTTATTTGATGCAAAGTGCTGATGTGTTTGGAGATTTTATTCCCCCAGCTCAATAGACCTGATAAATATTTGTGCACCAATAGGGTGACAAAGGAGGGGATGCAGACAACAACATGAAATGTACCTGGATTTTAGACGCTAAGGATAAACTGTGCAGACTCTAGACAAGTACAATAAGTGTGGAGCTTTAAAGGAAGACAGAAATAAGATTTAAAGTCCTCGGTGGAGATCGTGCCCTTGAGTGGAGCTGTCAGAAGTGTTTGTGTGCAGAGCTGAGAAAAAGCAGCAGCTCCAACACTCTGCTCAGTACATTAGAGTCTCTGTAAAACCTCTGCTGCTCTGCAAAGACCTTGTTATACAGATTTCTCCAGCTGCTGTGTCTTTCTCTGCAGAGAGGAAGTGAAAAGGTCGAGGATAAGAGCTGAATCCACCTGCAGATGGTGAGGGTGGAGCTGCGTGACCCTGATGGCATCCTGACGGCACAGCCTCAGGTTCTTTTCTTTGCTCATATCCAGTCCTAATGATGAGCTTTCTGATCTTAACGTGTGACATGATGATAAAAAAAATGATTGATTAGATGGTTTAGTTTGTTTAATTTGTTGAGAGCAAATACACACAGACATTCCTGGAGTCCTGGCTCCTCATTTTAACTTTTGTTTGTTCATGTCAGAGCTCAATCGTTCTTTGTGAACCTCTGGGACGCCTCTCCATCAGATATATTTTTGTCATAACTCTTAAAATTCAAGAGGTATCTTGACATCTTGCTGTTTTTAATTTACACCTTGTCTACATTAATCACCGAAAAATGGAAGGCTGATGTTAAACCACCTTAATTTTCCCCAATGTCTTGGCTAAGGCAAGTCCACACATTTTCTCTGTGCATCAGGGTGCATGGACATAACTGCAGGTCGACCTTCCCCCGGTTTGATGATTGAATCCATGACGGTGAATTTTCTCCTTAAACTTCTCAGTTTAATCTTGAAGACCTTGGTGTGTTTCATCAGTAAAGAGTGATCATAAGGTTGGATGATTTGCAAGACTCTTCCCTGGCTTGGATGCATCTGGAGTTGTCCTCCCCACATCTTTCTTTGTGCTCTGTATTATGTTCCTCACTCCCTGTTTCTCTGCCACCCGAGAAAGCAAAACCCAGTTGTTTCTGCTTCTCTGCAGGAAAAATTTTGGCCTTCAAAGTCCCTCTATTCTTTCCACAGTTGCTTAAAACAATACCTTTAAACCCTCTAACTTAGACCCTGCATTTACACTGTGGCACAAGAATGGCATCATTAGTTTACAAGACCTTCAAAAAGACAGAATTTTTCTTTCTTTCAATGACGAAACACCATTTTACCCAATTCTCATCTTTTCTGTTTTTTTCAAATCAGGGACTATGTGAAGAAGCTTTTCCCACATTTCCCTTATCGCCCCCCTGAAACTCTGACAGATAAGCGGTTTATCACAGTAAGAAAAGGTTTATGTGTGTGATATACAACACTTCAGACTCAGCCACCTCAAAGCCTTCCTCCACAATGAAGATTTTCCTGGGAGAAGGAGCTAAATATAATCTTTACTGACCAGCAATGGGTTTCTGTTTTAAAGCTTGTTCATTCATCCTCCATTTGTGCTCGCCACGGTCTTATTCACAGTAAAATTCTCCACAAAGTTCATTATACCAAATATCAGCCAGGATCTACCCTGCTGTAAAGGATACCTGTAACAGATGTAATTTGTCCCCTGTCAACCATGCCCATATGTTCTGGTTTTGCCCAAGATTAACAACATTTTGGGGCAAAATTTCTGACATTGAGCAAAGCTTACAACCAGGATACGCCCCCTTCCCCCAAACTCACTCTCAGCCATCTTCAGTATACCCCTGACTCCAGCCTCCCTGTTACGATGAAACGAGCTCTGGCCTTCATTACGTTGTTAGCTCGGGGGTTGATCCTGCTTGACTGGAAACTACCTCGCCCCCATCATATGATCGCTTGATCCTCTGTAACCTCAGATTCTCCTTGAGAAACTCCTCTAAAACATTTAAAAATATAAGGACTCCTTTTCTGACATTTGCAAAATCCCTTACTCTAATTCCTGATTCTGATGATGAGTGATTAACCTTACTCCCACTCTTTTCACTCTTCTCCTTCAACTGCTGCATTTTCTGCTTGCTTGTATAATTACTGTCTAATTTCACATTTTTTATTTTAATTTAACTTTTCATACAGTTATGACCTGAACTGGGTGGGTGGGGGGTTCAAGACATTGCTGTAATCCTGTGCAACTTGATAATGTCTGTTATAAGAGAGATCACATAAGAGTGATCATAAAAAAACTTCATTAGGAGAACATTTTTGTCTCCTGAATGTTGGAAACCGTCAGAACTCCTCACTGAATAAGTGACATCTCAGCGTGCAGACAGCCGAGGCTTTTGTAATTTTATATTCGTTTTTGGTTTTTGATTCCCGTGGAGAACAAAATCACCTCGAGGTGTTGGGTTTTCACGGGGATCTGTAACTGGCTAGGTGACATCAGGCGGCTGGCTCCTCTCGTTCTCCCACCGTATGACGATTTGTCCTCGGGTCCAGCTTTCATCCTGACGCTTGCTGTTTCAGTCCAGCTCCCCCCCTCTGCAGCGGCGTGCTGACAGCGATCTGCAGCTGCTGCCATTAAGGAGCCTCCATCTGAGGGCTAAATACTCCTAATTCTGTCTTTATGCTCGCTGCCACATTTGAACACCTCTTTCTGTGAATGTTGCTGTTTTCACCGCTCAACGGTAATGCGCCTTAATTTCTGCTTTGACTTCACAACCCGTCAAACTAATTAACAGCAGCAATTAAAAGGGCTATAATTAAGAGCAATACATTTCACATCAGAGGCAGGCTCAGGCTGACGGCGAGGCAGGAGAAGAGTGAGTGGGCCACGAGCCTTTGCCTGGGTAAAACAGAGAATAGATGGTGATAATACACTGTAATGCTAATTAACTCACGTTTTAATAGAAAATTGTTTTTTTATTCAGTGAGTGGATACTCAGCTAAAGCAACATATTTTTAAGATTTTTCTAAGCTGGACCTCATTTCATGTTTGTGCATGAAAGCTCTGTTGAGTCTGTTAAAAAGGGTTATTTAGTGCTGCTGATTAAATATTGTTAATACAGAGCTGTTTAGATTGTAGCCACTAATGTAGGGTTATCACAGCTACAGTTACATTTATAGTCTTGAAAGATTGTGTTTCTGAGATGCAGTTTTAGGTTTTAATTAAATGCAGATAAGAAGTGTTATCTAGGGTATTTCCCTCTCTAGCAGCGCCACATGCAGATAATGTGGATTTATCATTAACTTATTTGTGTGTGTGTGTGTGATATTCTGATCTATCTCAGGCTCAAAATATTTGATCCTTTCATTAAATGAATTTGAGGGTCATAAAGGGGTGATGGTGGGAAGCCAAACCAGTTGAAAACCACTGTGCCCTCTCTCCAATACAATCAGAGAGTTCAGGAATACATACCTCTAACCATCTGTGACACTGAATATTTGGGCAGTTTCTGCAAATTTTCCACAGTTCTTAATGGTTCCAGAAATGATTGCAAGCAAGTGAAAACTGTAAGCCTCTGTGAACTTGACTTTTACCCTTTGACCTCCAAAATCGAAATGTCATATCAAAGTGGACTTCAAATCAAGTTTGAAGAAATGTCACCCAGACTCTCTTAAATATAAAGTGTTCACAAGGAAAGGATGAACTTAAGGCTTCATGACTTCCTGAGGGCCTTGCTGGAATAATGTTTCATTACTCGCATGGCACTCAAATTGTCAGGGGCCCAGACCTCCTTTCCTTGGCCCTGATGAGGGCTCTCCCTGCTACTCCATGCATCTTAAGCAGGAACAAGAAAAGCACAACGCAGGGAAAGAAGCAGCAAAACCCCCCGAGGCAGAGCATGTCAGCAACACACTGATCAAGTCAGAAAATGGCATAAAATGGGAGCTGGGGTGGAGGAGGGTTGCAAAGCGGTTTGCAGAGGGAGCAGCGAAGAGTAGGCAGGCTAGAGCTGCTTAAATAAGGGAGTCTCAGTGCATTTAGCCAATGTTGGTTTTTATGGATGATACCAAGAGAACATAAATGTGTGACCATCCTTTAGGCAGATCCATCCTGCAAAGCTCCAATCTACAATGATTAGCATAGATGCTAACAGCTTCAGTAGCAGTTTTTTCTACCTACTGCCTGCCTCTACATCTGATCGGCCTGCACTGAATGTGATTGATCGTCCTATCTCCTGCTGGATATGCTTTTGGTATGCCTTGTAGTATGATCTGTATAGTTTACACTGAGCTGTCTATCTGGCATGTCAGGATACAGAGGTGCTGTCCTATCAGTGCAGTCAGAAAACACGCTAAATACTTCTCACACAACACGATATCAGGTAGAATCATCTTTAAGACTGTCAGGTCATCAGGCCTTTGCTGACTTTGGGATGAAAGGAAGATTTGGATCTAAAATCAGGCCAATTATCTTGTTGTGTGTGCTCTGCTAGACAGAATTACAGACAAACTGACAGCATAGTTTGGACAGATGGCTCTGTATGTATAAACAAAGCATTAATGAGCCCCGTGTGTTGATCTATGAGGGAGAATTATGAAGAAGTTCTGGCAGACAAACATCTCCAGATATTCTATTAAAGGATAAGTTCGGTTTCTACAGTTTTCACATAGTTTATAGGATGAAGTAGAACTATATACTCACTCAGAAGGCTTTCCTGATCCAAACAGTGCTTCGGGAGATATTTAGATCCAAAATCGAGCGGCGGACATCCGTAAAATGGTAGCAGACAGGGCATCTATAGCGCCGCTCCTAAAACTGCATTAATCGTCCAAAAACTCATTAGTTTCACCAACATTTCATCATGGTCCGCTCGCGCTACTCCTCCACGACAGTCCGGTGTCACTCCATCCATGTTTTTGTGACTGTGCTGACCTCTGAACTGAAAAGTTTCTTTCCGGTTGCGCGCATGCGCAGTACGGCTCATTGTTTCAGTGGCGAGCGGTGGCTACACAATAACTTTCTTCTTCCAGTTTTGTGCAAAATGGACGAATATCTATCGGATGAAGATGTTGTGGACGAGAACTTTGAATATGATGGGTGACCTTACAGTTTCGAGCCAGAGTGTACAGATGAGGAGCTCATCGAAAGGAGGACGCGGAGGCAAGAAACTTTTCAGTTCAGAGGTCAGCACAGTCACAAAAACATGGATGGAGTGACACCGGACTGTCGTGGAGGAGTAGCGCGAGCGGACCATGACGAAATGTTGGTGAAACTAATGAGTTTTTGGACGATTAATGCAGTTTTAGGAGCGGCGCTATAGATGCCCCGTCTGCTACCATTATACGGATGTCCGCCGCTCGATTTTGGATCTAAATATCTCCCGAAGCACTGTTTGGATCAGGAAAGCCTTCTGGGTGAGTATATTGTTCTACTTCATTCTATAAACTATGTGAAAGCTGTAGAAACCGAACTTATCCTTTAAAGCTGAATGTAAGAATGGAGAAGAATCGTCACAGCAGCTGATTGCTTCCTCACCTGAATGTCACAGCTGACAGAAAATCTCCATCACTATAGAGGTGGAAAGGTCATGGACGTGACATTTCTGCAGGAGGGTCCAGCCTGCAGGATTCTCATCCGCAGATAACACAGAGCTATCTGAACTAAAAGAAAGTGGTGAATGGAGGTGCGGGTGCACTTTCATTCAATAAAACATCAGTTATCCTGCAGCGGAGTGCAAATGTCAACATCTCTTACTGGTGCGTCCTCACAATGCTCCTCATTTATGACATCTGCAGCCCGCAGGCAGATAAACAGAGGCAAATCTTCTGCCTGTGAAAGTGAGCGATTCAGAATAATCAGCTCGTTAAAAGGATGTCAGATAGCATCAGCAGCACAGATAAGAGGGAATAAGGTCCTGCTCCAGCTCCCAGACAGACGGCTCACTTTTAATATCTACTGGTCGGTACATAAAGGGCTATTCCCCTGTTTCTAACATGTGAGCTTCACAGAGAACAACCTGTCTTCACAGAGCTCTGAGAGGGCAAAAATAAAGTAGGAAGGTAGGAGCAGGAGATACTCGTCCTATTCTGCTTTTTATTGTTTTATATTCCTTGTGCTGTGTTTTACATTACAACAAGTCAATTTTCATAAAGCAAAGACTTTGTGCTCTTGATAAAAAAAAATATATATATTATTGCCAGCAATGAGCTCAGAAAAATCGAGACATCAGATATGGGCAAAAATCCAATTTATCCTGCATCCCTAATTAATAGATAAAAAAAAGAAAAGGTAAGACTAGTAAGATACTAAAACTTGGCTGTCTTGTGTGGATATGGTGTCCCCTGAGATCTTTGCTTAGTTTATTTAAGGTGTGCCTTGGACAGAAAAAGTTTAAAACCACCGCACATAAAACATATGGCACATAAAACAGTGATGATGAGGTGAAGCAACATGGTGCATTTGTGTATTTTTCCGATGTTACTGTCAGTATATGACATGATGTAAATATTGTCAAAATTTTGATATCGCCCGGTACTGATAGCATCTTGCATCTCTGCCACTAATGTCTCTTGAAATTTAGCAAATGACTGTATGATATTATGAAAAAAAGTCAAGAATTAATCCTAATCTCAGTTTAATTCCATAAATTCTGCAAACCTTCAAAACTTTAGACTGGATCAGTCACAGTTTTTACAATTAGATCAACTAATAAATAGGAGCGACAAAAGTTTCCCCATTATTGCATAAGATGGTGCCCACGGTGGCTTGAAGGTTTATTTTAATTTACAGTGTTTTTGTTGGTTGATTGTTTGTACAGATGCAGCCACTAAGAACTTCTCCACTTTCCCGACTGAAGTAGCTGGATCTGTAGATATGAATGCACCTTCAGTATGAGTAAGGGATGCACAATATTATCGGTCTGATATTGGTACTGGCCGATATCAGCCTAAAAAGTTAAGTATCGGTATTGGCTACTATTGAAACTTTTGCAGATATTTACAGCTGATATATCGGCCACACATATCAGCCATATATTGGCCGGAATATCGTCAAGTTAGACAAATGTACAATATTGATGCACCGTCTTATCACTGCATGGGTACATTTAAAAATCAAGGGTTTCATTTTTGCAAGAGTTGAATGCTGTTTTTCTTGTTTTACATCTGTTCCTCACAAAAATGTACTGTAACACTGACAGAAATAAGACCATCCAAAAATCCAGTATCATGCATCCCTGATATGAGATCAATAAGAACGTAGTTTTATTTTAGTCGTAATAATAACAAACGTTTGTACAAAATGTCCAACAGCACACCTAGGCTTGCCTCAAGGTGCACCAGTCTGCCACATTCAGGAACCACTGCCACCGAGTACTTCCATGCACAAGACAAAAAGTCTTTGGCACCAGGACCTTGACCCCTCGACCTCTTTATAGCACCAGTTGATGTAACGGCTTCCCAGCCCCCTACCTGTGTGATGTCCTACAATTGCTTTGTCATCAGTTTAAGCCCATTGGCTAACTGGGTACAGAGTCATTGACAACATGGTGCCGAACAGTGCTGCACTAACCAGTCAGGGCTGAAGCCTATCCCAGCTGATATTGGGGGAGAGGCGGGTACGCCCTGAAGCAGTCACCAGCTGCAGGGCCACGTGGAAAGACAGACATTCACTCTCACACTAGTTCCTAAGGGCAAATTAGAGTCAGCAATTAACCTTAACGAGTACGTTTTGTGCGAGTGAGAGTGCCCAAGCATGCATGGAGAGAACACTCAGACTTCAAACATAAAAAGCCTGATTAAACCAGCAACTTGCTGTGAGGCACATGCACTACCTGCTGCACCACTGTGCCACCCTGTTGGAACTGGTCAATAAGATTTCCAATAAAGTAACTTGCACACTTTGTCTCTGAGGGAAGATATCTTGGGGAGAACTCTAGCTGGTCTAATTCTTTTGTTTAACTAAAAAAAACAAAATTATCAGGCTTTCTGTGGCATTGTTTGACAATTTGCTTTAATAAGCAGATGAAGGAGTGACCAAATGCAGTTGCTGATGAGTGTTTTATTGTCTGTGTTTCGTGGAACAACAAAAGAAGAGGAACTAAATGGTCCAGCCAGAGTTTAGACTGAACACCTTAATCCTGTTGAAGAGGGTGCATTAATTATAAGGTCATAAGAGCCTGAAGTCTGCACCTGATTTTGTGTTGGGGTATCAAACCGTGAAAGGACGCACCACAAACTGTTGCGTGCTGCACACATTAAGCTAACACAGAGTTCAAATAGGCTCGGGCCCTAGAATCCACTCTTAAATAAAATGCTCTAAACCTTTAAAAATCTGCACAGGCCTCTCAAACTTAGCGTGTTAACACAGCCTGCTAAACTGAGCCTGATGGAAGGGGCAGCCACAGAACCCTCTGAGTGACTGACACTGAATGAGCTCTTAATCAGACTTTGATTGACCAACAGAAGTTGATAATGACCATTTAAACTGCCGTTCCTCCACAGGAAAACCCCCCACTTCATTATGGGACTGAAACTCCAGCGTTTTACTCCGTCTGAGCCCTCACTGTGCTGAGGTGCATGAATCATCCTCTTCTCTGACACTAATGAAAAATATTTCAGAATCATAATCCCGCTTGTCTCTCTTGTCTTGGACTGGTGTGTTCATTGTTCTGGTCAAACAAAGGATTAGACTTCACATTCATGGCTGAGCCCACATCCTGACAGGCTGCTCTTTCAGCAGCGCTCTCATTAGTCCACTGACAACAGACTCTTAAATCCTTATTAATTTCCTTTTGACACTTTATGTGAAGTTCTTCTATTTAGCAATGGATCCTAGTGACAGCTATGATAGTCTGAATCCACTCCTAAAGCCATGAGGAGTCTCCATCTGAGGACTGAGGTTGAGGTTAGTATATTATAGATGTCTATGAAGGTTTGGACGGACTGCAGTGGAAACAATGGACTAGTTAGTGACCAGATGCAATGCAGAAACTCAGATTTAGGCGTGTGTTTGTCTGTTCTCAAGTCTCAGTATCTCTGTTGGATACTGACTCTCAAGTCAAGTCAGTATCCAACACACAACGAGTCCAGATAAATATCTTACTTCAGGGAATAAAAGGCAGAAATAAGGCATTGAATCACTTATAATGAAGAGAAAATATCTGCCAATCAAACAAGGAAAGTTTGACTCAGTGAGGGTCTTAAATTAAGATTGTTATGACTCTCAGATTATTTTACTTATTATTATAAGCAATTCAGGCCTTTTTTTTAGTTTTGATATCTTCAAATAAGATTTAAATCCAGACATGTGAGGAAATTGTATATTAGAATAAGTCTAGTTAGATTTTTTTGTCTTGAAATTGGAAAAAAATACTCTCACTTAGATCTGAGTTTTTTCAGTGTGTGATGTGCTTGTGGCTACGGTGTCACGGCATCGTAATCAGTAAAGGTGCCCCAATGGATTGAACTCCAAACAACATTGGACTATGTTTAGAATTTGTCACCAACCATTGGAAATTAATATCTGTAATCAAGAGGGTTTAATATGATGTTTGCCCACCCTGTGAAGCTCTCACAGCTTCAACTCTTCTGTGAAGGCTTCCCTCAGGTTCAGGAGTGTTTCTGGGAGTTTCTGACCATTCTTCCAGAAGAGGTCTGACACTGATGTTGGACGAGACTCACAGTCTCTGCTCTAATTCACCCCAAAGGTGATCTATGGGGTTGAGGTCAGGACTCTGTGCAGGCCAGTCAAGTTCCTCCACTCCAAACTCCCTGATCTAGGTCTTTATGGACCTGCTCTGTGCACTGGTGCTCAGTCATGTTGAAACAGGAAGGGTCCTGAAAAACACCCCCACACCACCAAACTACACTTGGCACAATGCAGTCAGACAAGTACTGTTCTCCTCATTCTCTTTTAAATTTGGCCAGAATTGCAAATTATTCAAATAAAGACTCAATTCTTCGTATTTGTGTAAAGAAAAAGTGGTCTTAGCTGGACATGTCTTTGCTTTTGGACACTTTTCACACATTTTGTGACCATATGAATTATTCATTGAGTGTTTTGTGACAGCCAAGAATATCAATTAATGATTCATGTGACAGCTGCAGCCCTGTTTTCCAAAAACAGAGCCAAATATTCGTGCTGATGATGATGAAGATCCATGCAGGGACTGAAGTTTTTCACCGTGCAGGGGGGAAATGACAGCTGATAGCTAACAGTACTCAGGGAGGACGGTGAAGACATGAAGGCAGCGTGATGAGGAGACTGGAGGGCTAAAATAATTCAGTCCAGTTTAAAATGTCAGATCATGATTAATGCTGCAGGTGCTCTGGACTAAAGGTGATGTTTAAATCAAGCTCTGAGTCTGGTCGCCTTGTTCCTTCAGTTTCTGCAGAGCAAACATGAAACCCCAGAGTTAGTTTGGCCCCTAACATCGTTTTCATCCCCCTGCTCGTTCACAATCTAATTAGAATCCTCCAAATCCATCATTTCTCCAAATCAGACCTCCACCTGATGCAGGGATCTTTCTGTAGATCATCCTCGTGACAAACGACTCTTTGGTGGTCTGATCCAGAGAAATCTCTGAGATCAGGACCAGAGCCGGAGTTTTATCTGGATATCTCAGCCTGATTGAGTCTGGAGTGTTTTCACGTGTTTTCCATGAACCGGGGCCTGCTTGGTGTTAATCAGATCACATCTACTCCTCCTTCCTGCCAGCCGAGGAAGCTTCACCGAGCAGAGGAGGCTTTTTATGCCTCCACGCCCACATCAGAGAGTTTTCAAGGGATTCTCTGTGAACTTTGACCTCATGTCCACCTAGGATTAAGGATAAATTTATTAGACTTTGAAGGTCATAGGTCAAAGGCTGAGGTCATGGAGTCTTCAGTTCTCTGCTTGAGAACCTGACATCTCAGGACAGCTTCAAGGGATATCTGACAAACTTTTCTCTAGGGCTGTCCCAATCGAAAAGTTTATCAGTTTGAATATTCAATATCCCGTCTTTGCAGAGTATTCAACTGAATAAAGGTCCAAAAGGATTTGCAATTATTGTTTTGTGTCAGTTGACTTTAACTGTGCATACGACTGAAAGGATCTTATCTGCACTCTTCTCTTTTAAAGTTCATTTTATAAAGATTATTTTTGTTTTTATTTTGTATTGTGATTTTAATGCATTTTTCTTGTTCTGTAAAGCACTTTGAATTACCTTGTGTATGAATTGTGCTCTACAAATAACCTTGCCTTGCTTTGCCTTACCTTTATTTATGGCCTGAGTTTTCATCTCTGCTTTGAAAAATTCTCTAAAATGTCATAACTGTACAGAAAAATGTGCACAGTAACACTAATGAGAATGATAGCAATAATCATTTCTACGTAGGTATGGAAAAGTAAACCCAGTTTTTCTTTCATTTATTCAGTGAATGAATTATTTTGCTTTTGCTCTCTGCAGAAATAAAACTAAATTTAATGATTTCAGAAACAACTAATAACTGTGTAAAAACCACAGGGATTTATGACCTTCTAAGTTTTATTAAGCTGCTGTTTGAAACACACTGTTTCCTGATTGGTTGTTCAAATCCTTTCAAAATAAAAGTAACTAGAAAAGCACTCAGAGAGCGCAGACCTCCGCCAAGCAGCTTTAGTCCACCCCGGTCCTATCTCGCAATGTTAAAGAATCCTTTAAAAAATTCCTAGATCCGGGTGGTGATCCAGATCAGTCCCAAAATCGAATCATTTGTTCATTATCCCATTCCACACATTTCCTGAAAATTTCATCCAAATCCGTCCATAACTTTTTAAGTTATTTTGAACACAGACAAACAAACAAACCGACGCCGGCAAAAACATAACCTCCTTGGCAGAGGTAACAAGTCTGTTATTAAACATTTACTGGAGTTTACACTGTGTTGAAGGAAATGCACGGTGTAGCCAAACTTTCTGCTGCTGCAGTTGGCCGCGATGCTCTTCTCGAAACCTTTTTTACCTTTTATGTCTCACATGATGTAACGCTACAGTGACAGCAGGTCGGAGGTTTAATATCTACTCTGAATGGATCATTTAAAGATGCCCTTCAAGTTAAATTTGTCTCATTGGCAGATTATTACACTTATTACAAGCAACTCAAGGTTTATTCTTAGTTTTTATACCTTTAAATAAAATCTCAGTGCAGACATGTCAGGAAGTTGTTGCTTTTTATAAGTCTAGTGAGATTTTTTGACTTGAAATCGGACAAACAGTCTCAACTAGATCAGAGTTTGTGCAGTGCACACTCTAGGCAAGTGTGTTTGTCTAATTTCATGGTGAAAATATCTAAAACACTTGTTCTAATTCACATTCACTTAAAAGATCCATATAAAAAGTCTTACTAAAAGGAATAAAAGCAAAAATTAGGCACTGAATTGCTTGTAATGAAAAGAAAATATCTGCCGATGAAACAAGCAAAGTTTGATTCAGCCAGGGTCTTAAATTAAGTTTAGTTTCATATCTGCTCTGGATTAAAAATTTCATTTTAAGACACCATCTAAGTTAAATTTGCCTTGTCTAATTGGCAGATTATTCTACTTATAACAAGCAACTCAGGCTTCATTTTTGGTTTTCTCTCTCTTCCTATACCGACTATCCCTTTCGGGGTTGCGGGGGGGGGCTGGAGCCTATCCCAGCTGTCATTGGGCGAGAGGCGGAGTACACCCTGAACCGGTCGCCAGTCAATTGCAGGGCAATCATTTTTGGTTTTGATTTCTTTAAATAAGATCTTCATCCAGATGCATCAGGAGATTGCATTTTAGAAAAAGTCTAGTGAGATTTTTTGACTTTAAAATTGGATAAATACTCTCACTGAGATCTGAGTTTTTGCAGTGTACCCACCAACAGCAGTGTACCTTATCGACAGTCTCAGCTCGTTCTTAAAGGTACAGCGCTGCTTTGAGCCCCTTCAACCACTTCACTCACTGTTGTCAAGCACCTCATACAACCCAACTTTAAAAATACTGGAATATCCCTTTAAGGACTATTGAGTGGTGCCTGTAAAGGACTTGGCTTTAGTGAAAGAAGAACGACAAAGACAAAGAAATGGTTGGTTTTGTGAGCAGAACTCTAAATGAAATGACTCGGGGTGGGGGGGTGCTTTACCTCTCAGCAGATGATGTCTGGACATTCGTCTGAACTCCTGATCTGCGGACATGAAGCTGAGAGAACAGCCAGCTCTTCAGTCGAGTTTTTTTCATGCACAGACAGGACGCTTTGTTCAGCACAGAGGAGACGCTCGGCTGATGTTTCCCATACGGACTCTAATGGAATATCCTGTTCTGTCATTATGAGTGCTCTCACAGCTAATGTTCACAATATAATCACATCAAAGCGGCAGGAAATGAAGCAGCTACCTGCTCACACAGGAGCTCTGCAATACACCTGCTGCTGCTGCAGGAGGAAAAACAACCTGTGACGATGGAGGTACAGATATCTGTGATGATGTGGAAGAACTGAAGGCAAACACCACACTAAATGGGGAGGTGAAGGTGAGGAGTGACTCTGAAACAGGAAGTTACAAAAGTTACAGAGGAGATGTTGGTCCAGGGCGGCATGGTGGTGCAGAAGGTAGTCCACATGCCTCGTGCATCCAGCTTCCTCCCACTGACCAAAAGCATGCTCATTGGTGGGATTTTCTTCACTGAACAGTTGTCTGTCTCCCTATGTGGCCGTGCGATTGGCTGGTGACTGGTTCAGGTGTGCCCCGCCTCTCGCCCAATGACAGCTGGGATAGACTCCAGCCCCCACGACTCCAAAAGGGATGAGCGGCGTAGAAAATGGATGGATGGTTATATTTCCCCAGTCAGGGGTCTGCAGCCTGGTGTGAGGTGTGTTCAGAGCCATTTTATCCTCTCTGAGGAGGATCAGGGACGCCCCTGAAATATTAGATATTCAACATGTCCAGTGTTAATTTTGTTGAATGTTGTTGTCAACAACCTTTTTTCCCTGATAAAAACTAGACAGTAAGTAATAAAAACAAGTGCACTAAATTAACTGATATTTTCTTCAGCAAATAAAAACTAGACTAAAATGTTTGACAGAGACTTAATCCAATCAGACCTAATTTCACGTAGAAAGTACAGTCTGGATGGTCCTTTTCCTCTTTAGCCCGGAGGACACCACGTCCATGATGTCCAAAAACAGTCTGAAATGTGGACTCAGACCACAGCAGACTTTTCCACTTTGCCTCAGTCCATCTCAGATGAGCTCGGCCCAGAGAAGCTGGCGGTGTTTCTGGGTGTTGTTGATGTTTGTCTTTGTCTTTGCATGGTAGAGTTTGACCTTGACCTTGTAGATGTAGAGATGAACTGTGTTAACTGACAATGGTTTTCTGAAGTGTCCCTGAGCCCACGTGCTGATATCCTTTACTGAATGATGCCGCTTTATAATGCAGGGCTGCCTGAGGGATCACAGGTCATGGGCATTCAATGTTGGTTTTCCTCCTTGCAGCTTATTTCCAACTATTTCTCTGATTCTCTGACTCTTTTGATGATATCATGGACTGCAGATGATGAAATCCATACCTTCTTCTTAATCTGTTGGACTATTTGCTCACACAGTTGTTCACAAAGTGGTGACCTTTGCCCTTTCCTTGCTCCTTTTATACCCAATCATGACAGTCACCTGTTTTCAACCAACCTGTTGCCCTGAATGTTCCAAACAGGTGATTTTTAAGCATTCCTCAACTTTCCCAGTTTGTTTTCCCCTGTTCAGGCTTTTTTGGAGTGTCTTGCAGGCATCAAATTCAAAATGAGTGCATATTTGCAAAAAAAAAAACCCAAAGTTTATCAGTTTATCAGCTGGAACATTAAATCTCTTTATCATGTGTTTGATTGGATAAAGGTTAAGAAGATTTGCTGATTTGCGTGTTCTGTTTTTATTTTAGTTTTACACACATCCCACCTTCACTGGAACGTGGGTGTACATTTTGTTCTCAGTGTTTGATAGTTTCTGTATAGGTGTGTGTGTGTGTGAGTGTGTTCAGTCTGCGGGCAGCTCCTGGCCGTCACAGCAGAAGGCGGGGCTCGGGGCTCTTCGACCCTGCTGATGGACCTCTGATCAAAGATTTCAGACTAATGATTGTCTCTGAATAACGAAGGAGAAATTCCTCGCCCCTCTGTAATCCCTTACTCTCTCTCCTCTTCACTCTCAGCCGGTGGTGTTGCTTCCCATTCGAGTGTCCCTGAAACATGAAAAAAAGATGACCGCTTGTTGCTGCGGTGATAACGTGGTGGCACAGGCTGGTCAGGGTCAGGGAGAGCTGGAGGCAGCGCTGCATAACGTGTACATCTGCTCGGCCTTCTGATCGAGCAATACTCTCATGAAAGATGTCAGCACCAGTTTAACTCAGCGTCAGGCTGTGGTACTGCAGGTATCAGCCGATAATTCATTCTTCTTCTTTGGAAATGATGCAGGATTCAGAGAACAGCAGAGTTTATTTTTCAGTGCAGAGTGCTTTTGTATGTCTACATGTGCACAGAGAAATGTCACGTTACTTCTGCTTCTGCCCGCTGATACTTCTCTCTCTTTTTAGCACCTCAATTTTATGTTTTCTGTCTCCAGCCCAGATATCACCAGGTCCTCCATTCTTGTATACTGTTCCAGGTCTTCTACTCTTCTCTCCAGCTCTTCAATCTTCCTGACTTTTTCTTTTATCACAGCCTTCAGTTGTCTGACTTCATCAGTTAAATCTAGTAGGCCCACCTGTTGTTTTACCACCTTGCTCAGCTCCTCTGACATGAAGTTAAGGGACTTATTAACTTCTTCCATATCTTCTGATAACTTCTTAGTAGCCATGTTTCATTTTCGTCAATAGAAGTTCTTAGAAAGGCTCAGTTCAGGAGAAACAAAAGACTTTGAGGTCCCATGTAATCCAGTGATGCTGACTGCAGAGCAAATGTCATAAAAAACGCCCAAAACTTCAAAAATAACAAAAAATAACCCTGCAAACTGGATCAAAACTTCTTTGTGAAGTTAAGAAACTTAATTAATCTCTTGGATGCTGAGTTATTTCCATGATATTCAATAGATTGTCTGAGACTGACCCCTTGATATATTCATGTAGAGCAGGTTCACTGTTTGTTGTCAGTTCTGGTATTGTAACTGAGATGCTCTGCCAGGTAGCCTAAATAAAGGTGACTGCATTTCACACAAAAGTTCAATTTGTTTCTGTTCATTTATACATTCAGACTTTACTAGCATTCAATAAAGGGTTATTAGATGTTTGATTTTATCCAAGTGTAAAACATGACTTCAGAAATTCAAGGAAACATAAAATATGCCTTACACTTTACACTTCATATTTAGTCGACTAAATTTACAGCAGATTTCATCGACTAAAATGTTGTGAAATTTCATCAACTAAAACTACACTAAAATTAAAACAATTTAGAGACTAAATTATGACTAAAACTGAAAGATATTTAGGCAAAAGACTGTAACTAAAACTAAATGAAAAAGTGCTGTCAACATTAACACTGCAGTATTGTGAAGCATTAGCATACGTGAGCTGCGACACTGTGGCACAAAACCAGAACTATTTTTTTAAGTTCAGCTGAACCACCGCCCTTTTACGAACAGCTGTAGTTCGGTCTTCGGTGACAGAATACTGAGACCAGCTGCATGTGGTGAAACGGTGAATATGTCAGCTTTAAAGGTTAGGCTAAAGTTCCCTTAGGTTGAGCGCAGTACCCATGCGTTACATTTACGTTGGCGAATGTTTGAAATCCGTCTGCAATTCGTCAGGGAGCGAGGAAACGTCAGACTCCAATATGACCCTTAGACGTACTTTGAGGGAAATGTTGTTGATGTCTCAGCGTGGTTCTTCCTGCAGGGAGGGCTGGATGATTGAGCATCAGTGGGTGATTGGTGTGATTTATGGATCATCAGTTGATTGCTTCATTCAGCTCATTAGTTTATAAATGATGATTATGTGGACTAACTAATTTTTGATAAACGTGGAGGAGGAGAGGCAGAGGAAAAAAGAGGGAGAATATTGATTGACTGAAAAAAGACAGCTGGAATATTTTCATCCCTCATCACGTCTTAACGTCTCTCTGTGATTTGATCTCCTAAAGATCGTTGGGTGAAGTTCTGATCTGGTCCCGCAGCAGATTGAATCTTCAAAGGTGTGTTTGCTGTCAGATGGATGTTTCCGGTCTGTGAAGACTGATAACATGTTTGCCCAGAGGGAGAGATGCTGTCCTCTCTCTGCGTCTGCTTCCTCTTTCATTTAACGTCCCGTCATCTCCCTGTCTCCAGCACGGCGTCAGATGTTTTCACCTACAAAGATATAGGATGTAAACATTGATTTCACTCCAACAAGCATCACATCATTCCTGAAAAACATCCATGAGAGCTTTAAAGGGACAAAGAGCTGCAGTGTGGAGCTCAGGGCTCAGAGATTTAGCATCAATCAATCAAACTCCATGTATGAAGCACTTTTCTCACAAAACAGTGTAGGAAAAGTGCTGTACATTCTAAAGAACAAGCAGATAAGTGTCAGAGGGTACCAAATAAAATACAACACCAAAACCAACATTCAACACACACACAAGGACAGAGAGGGCTTTCACACCGGCACGGTTCTGGTCTCTCAGAACCTTGGTGCTTTCTAGAGGACCAGCCCACGCTCATACCAGTTTAAGCGAAACAGAAGTGGGAGGACGTTATTCTGAGCAAAATGGCGGATCACAACAATATTCTAAAAGTGTTTTTCTTTACTGAAGGTTTTTGTTTTCATCCAGCAATCAAGCACGCAACATTTGGTCTCTTCACTCGACCACTGCACACTGTTCTTCTGCATTTTCCTCAACTTCCTGCTCATTTTATCAACACAGAATACGAGATGCCCACCGATAAAGTCACAGCTCGTGATCTGGAACCAACTTTTTTCGGTTTCAGCTGCGAACCAACTTTTCAGGTTCTGAATCGGTTCTTTTCTGGTCTGAACACGTTAGCCAGTTCAAAATTATGCTCAAGAACTGAACCTGAATGGAGCTGTGCCGGTGTGAAAGCTCTCAGAGTGAGGACTCTTCAAACTGCCACAGACGACTGAGGAAACACTATCTCAAACTAAAAATAAGGAATCACAGAAGCTAAGGCTACACTGATAAAATCATGATAAGATATTAACAAAGTGCACAGGTGAACAGTTAAGGATGTTATCTACACTACATTAAAAACATCTGAATCAAGAGTGTTTGCAGATGAGCTTTTAGGACTAAATCTGAACCAAAAACAATATTTTAAAATGCAAACTTACACAACAAGCGAAGGTTCGCTGTCTTAAGGTCACCCTGAAATCTACAAACATTTATTGAATTATTAAATCACAAAGGAATACTTTTCTACATGTTTGTTTTTACCCTCAAACAAGTTAAAAATCATGGTCATTTTTTTTTCAGTGTTATGTTTTAAGGGCACCATGCATCAAGTAGTAATTTAGTGGAACTTAATAAAAATCCACAAACACATATCTTTGACAAACATTTATTAAGCGTAAATGAAAGAAAAAGCAAAATCCAAAGTATATGTATTATTGCTGTTTAATCAAACGCCAAATTTAAATTGAAAAATACAAAGCTATGTGAAATCTGAATACAGGCCCTTCGTCGGCTAGGTTGGATTTATGATGCAATATCTCAATATGGTAATAATGTGCAAAGAAAATATTTTTTAGAAACTTCAGACAACGGTTTGGGAATTTACCACCTGGTAGTTGGACATGGTGCTGCAGCCTATAGGGTATACAATTTATTCCAAATATCAGTCTACTGTAGTGGACACCATGCATGAAAGGGTTAAGCCATTAATGACCTCTTTAGCTGTGCTGCAGATGTTTTAGGACCAAGATACACACCTGTTTCTTTATTGTTCCTTAAAGGTAGGGTCTGTAGGATTTTCCTTCAAATAAAATATCAACTTTTCAGGAGAAATCCTACTCAATCGTCTCCTATGGGTCTCTACACGGCGCGCCCAGCGCGCAAGTTACTTTGAGCGTTATAAAATGCACTAACATAAAGCTACGCAGACCGGCAAAGATGGCAGACGCTACAGTGAAGAAAAGAAGGTACAATCAGGCAGAAGCAAAACGCCAAGTGGACAAGGCTCGGTCTGAAACCAGAGTGAACCTAGGGTTGGCTTTCACCCGCTTCCGAGCTCTGAAGGACCGTCTCGGGATGAAAAGTGACGCGGAGTTAGCCGTCATGCTGTTGGACAAGTAGGTTAAGAGCTATTGGGCTGGGGAGGCGTGTTCTCCATATGCTGCTTCATTTGAATGTTGTGTTTACAAACAGTAACGAAAAATCCTGCAGACCCGACCTTTAAATCAAACTGATTCAAATACTTTGACTGATTTAACCTGTAGAATATTCAGCTGTTAAAAATAAGCTCATATACTCCTTAAAAAAGTTTGGAACTGTTGTTTTGGTTGATTATTTCTCCACTTTAGTAATACTGATAACTGTTGTATTTTACATTGTTGGAAAGCCTGATTAGTCACCTTCAAATCGAGGTACAACTTGTAAGAATCGTGCATTTATAGACTGAACAAATGGCTGAAGATGTGTCCCTTAAAATGGCTCCCCAAGAATGTCTGGTCCTACTGGAGTGTTGTCTTCCTTGGACGCCCCCATAGCAGAACTTGGTCTTAAGTTTGGAGATGGGACCAGGGCTGGCACCAAATAATCCTGACACTCTTCAGACCAGAACACCAGTTGAAGGAGATTTAGGCCCTCTTTGGGACTTCTACCCTCAAGTGCTTGTTCTAAAACCTCGCTGTAATCTCACTCGCTGCAAATACAACACTGATTGGTTTTATTAAAGAGGAGAAATGATCGACTGAAACAACTGTCCAAACTTTTTGGAGGAGAATATTTCTAGCCAAGTTCCACATTGAAGTGAAGATAGTTGTGCTGCTGCCTCATAAACCAGGCAGGACGTTGTTTATTTCATCACTCTGGGCTCGCTGAGGAGAATATAACGTGCTCATGCTGTTTAACTCCACGCAGAAGATTCTGGATGGGTGAGACAAGCTCATCCACCCACGCAGTCTGCTCCATCAGCAGGTAAAAGAGAGAGAGGGGGGCGTTCGAGAGGAGGTGAAAGGCTCGTTAAAACGCCGACGCTCCGCAGGACTCAGCCTCCGACAGATTTATCCATGCACCAACGCGTCTGAGGAAGTTTACTCTGAGCACCTCAGGACTGAGCGTTCGCCTCGAGGTTTGTCTGAAATATTCTCCTTTCTGACAGACTGTTTGTGCAGGCTGAGGTAACGTTGACACGCTTAAGCCAGCGTAAGCGAAATGCCAACGCCAGTCAGGACATCACTTCATGTTGCAATGCTTCATGGGTAAAATAAGGAAGTAAAGGAAAACTATTGAAATACTGTTCTCTTTAAACTTTGTCTCTTTTAATGAGATTCTGGGGTCAAAACAGGGGCAAGAACTGGATGTATGATATTCAATTTGCACTTTTTTTAAAATCTATTTTTACACTTTATTTAACTCCTGACTCTTTGATTTTATTCTTAATATATGCTGATTGTTTTTGCACCAATTTACCAAGTCCAAGTCTTTGTAGGTGCTAATGTACTTGGCAATGAATACAAGTTCTGACACTGATTTGGAAACTCTGTCCAAAGACTTAGTGAGCATTGCTGAACACGAGAGATGGGTCATTTTTATTAAAACATACATTTTTACACCACAATTAAGATGTAAATGCAATAAATATTGTGTAATTAAGTTAGTTTGATATAGAGTTCATCAAAGTTTCTTTTTAAATGCAACAAATCACTAAACACTGTTAACACGTTGAACTGTTTTACTTCCACCATTTTCTAAATATATTATGAACCAATGCTTAATATTATACTCTAATGCTTCATAAGAGAGATTTAGAGAATCCATTATAGTAATTTAAGGTGGTTTTCACACCTACAGTTCGGTTGTTTTGTTCCAATTCCAGTAAAAGATGAATACAGACGTTGAATCAGGCTGTTGCACAAGGCTCTGAAAGCAGGGAGCAGCATTAAAAAGCATCAACTCTCCTGCTGCAGAGATGCTGAGGGATGTTCACCTGCTGATATTTTCATGCACAGAAAGTGACTCTGTGGGATCAAACATTATTGTTCAGTTTGTTATCAGCCTGGTTACCTGGTGGCTGTGATGCAGTTATTATTAAACTGCTTATGCTACTTCTGCGGTGTGATGGGTTAACTCGTCACCATGTTTGTGCTGGTTGCCGGGTTGGTTGTGTCCTCACTGCAGGGAAGCTTGGCGTGGTGGTTTGTGGTGAAGCAGGATCAGTTGCTGTGTTCATTCGCTGAGCACACCTGTATCAGCCCAACACTCCTGACTGATCCAGGTGTGAAAATGACCCTAAACATGTGAACATAATGTGGTTGGTTCATTCTGTGTGAAGGTTACTGTTGAGTAAAGCTGAAAACATGAAATTATTGTTTTTCATTAGAGCTTTGGTGTGAAAATCTGAAGAATAATCCGTCCAAACTTTAATATATTAGTCAGATTTTTCTCTGAAAAATTTGAACTGTTTCTCCACACAACCTCTGTTCACTGCTTTTCTGATTTTAACAACTTTTACATCAAATTGTCCTGGAAATGAATCAAAAGTTTTCTCTGCTTGTTTGTTCTCCTGACAGTTTGGAAGTGGAGGCGTAAAATTCAATAATGTACCACTTAATATCAGCGCTGCTGGGATTTTCAACAGCACGATTAAAGTGGAGCTCTTTCTTCACAGTCTGAGCCTAAACTCTAATCGTCTGCATGTACTTTAAAGAGTTATTGATTTGTGTAATGGCTCCTGTTTGTTCCGTCTGTGAAGGTTTTTTCCTTCTTCAAAAGTTCTTCTGGAGTTAAATCGAGCCTTCAGCTGTCTGAGCCACAGCAGTCAAGTGGATCAGGTTTTATTTGAAAACTCATTCTCTGCTCTCTGGATTGATTTCTTACATTCTCTGTGAGATATATTCAGAAAATCAGGATTCAGAGCGAAGTGTTCTGCTTATGCTTCAATCCAGGCGTGAACACTGAAGAAACAACACGGCGTCTGAAGTTGACTCTGAATTCAATCACATTTCCTCCCTCACAAGGTTTTTGCTCAGAGCTGGAGTCCCTTCAGAGGTCTCCTTCACCCCAGAACAATCAGACTGAAGACTAAGAAAGAGAAAAACACTCAATAAAGCCGTTTCACTTTAAAAATCAATGTTCCTTAAAGATTCAGCAGGGGATGGCTCTTCAAGCTGCAAGTTAATTTTCTTTAATCAGTGGATTAATTAATTTTCCAACCAAGACATGAACTTTAAAATGATGGAAAGTGGCTCAGATAAGAGGACAGAGCTGATCTAAATGTCTGAAGACTCGACTGAGAGGCCGTGCCTTTGGAAAACATGATGTGGTGACTGAGGCTGATCCTGCCCCTCCATTGTCCTCACCTGAGCCTGATTCCTGCCACCTGTGAGCTGCTCTGCACCTGTCTGTCACCCAAACTCTGGCTCCACCTGTCTCCGCCCAGCTCAGTCCTAATTTATAGAAAATGCACATTTCAAGCATCCAGAATAGAAAAGAATAGAATAGAATAGCCTTTATTGTCATTGCGTGCTGTACATGAAATTCGTCCATGAGTGCAGAACAAATAAAAGAAACAAAAGAAACATTAGAAACACACACAATCAGCCAACTATTTAAAAATATTAATATAAATATATGATAAAAATGTACCAGCAGGTACAGGTAGAGTAACCTGGATGTTTTGCACTATTGCCCACAGTACTGATCTTTTTGGCTTTGCGCAGACAGCAGGAGAAAGCGATGTCGTCCAGGGAGGGTCGGGAGCAGCCGGTGATGAACAAGGAAAACTAGAGGTGCTCAGAGAGCTTAAACCTCCACCAAGGCATTTCTGACACTCTGAAGATGGGCTGACTCTGTGATAGAGCTGCTTGATCACGGCGAACATCATAACCACGATGGGAACACGATTTGGAACCCTAAGCACTTCATCATTTTATTGTTTTTATAGTTTTTAATCTGATTTTATAAGTTTAATGCAGAGTTAATATATTTAAAATGGTTCTCTCTGACTGCAAAACAAGTTTTCCCACAAGTATAAATAAAGTCACGATTGTCCTCTGTTTATTTTGCCAGTTAAGTCCCCATCACACTAAGACATCTTTTACTGGTGAGCTGGCCAAAGTAGCACTCAGTCCTGGTTAGAGATGGTAGTTAAAGTTATTTGACCAAAAGTACTGAATAAAGCTTCATAGTAGACCTTTGCAGAAACCACTGCAGCAAAGGGATCAGCTAGTTTCCTGTTAACAATCAAATAAAATCATATTTCAAAGACGATTACAGAATTTTTTCCATTTTGCATGTTGTAGCTTACTTCTGGGTGCTGACAGTCAGCAGCCTGTTGCAACAGCTCTGACTCAGTTTTTTCTTTTGTATTTTATATATTTTTTATTTGCTTTGGATTAAACTGTTTGTAATACTGCAGCATTTTAGTTGTGGTATTTACCGATGGAGTTCCTCTTAATTTATTATATTATATTATAAGTTATTCTATTGGCCTTTAATGCACGCTACTTCACCCTGCAGCTACTTACCCCTGTACTGCTGCTACACCTGAATTTCCTCTCTTGGGATTTATGAAAGAATTATCTTATCATATCATATCTTATCTTATCGTTATCATAACTGTGTGTTAATTGGAAAATCAAGCTTAAACATGACATGTCCTTTATAGTCATAATGTTTGATTTAATTAGGCTGACGACCCCGGTACAGAATATCCGAACAGGCCCATGGGAGATTTGAATGTGTTGTGGTCTCTGCGTAAACTCGGTTTATCTGGGTTCAGAGGTGGTGCACTGTGCAGGAGGAAAAGCTTAAAGAAGTCAAACTTTGCTGTCCCTGCTCTGGGTGAGCAGTGCCCCAAGGCCTTCCTCTAATTATTAGACTGATGCTCGTTAACGCTGCTTTAAATTATCTATAACAAATTCAGACTCGTGATACAATGACAATAAAATTACAGTTCAGTGCACAGCTGTGACTGAGACCACAGAAGGACAGAGTGAATGTGAATTTAAGTGTTTCATGATCTCTGATATCAGAGAAGAACGTTCACTGAGCCTTCACCATGTCAGACTCTGTCGCTGCAGAAGGTTCTAGAACAAACACCTCCAGTGTCAACATGTTGATGTCACGACCTTTTGGTGTCCTGATGAGACGTGAATAAGCTCCTGCTTCTCATCTGAATGTGACGAGAAGTCCAAATATGAAGACTGAGATCAGAATGACGGAACAAATCATCTCATAATCAGGAGGCTGAACTATTATGAAAAGTCTTCAACATACATGAAATTTATAAAGCTTGTCCCTTTTGGGGTCACAGGGGGCTGAAGATTATCCCAGCCATAGTTGCCAGGTCTGCTTATTATAAGTGACTTATGGCTTCTTTTATTGAGAAGTTGCTTGTAAACATTGTCAGTTTAGGGTTGCCTATTAAAAGTGCAGTTGGTCATTTGGACTTGCTGTGCCCCCAAACTCAGGACGGATCTGATGCTCACTTTACTACCGAGAAGTTACACAGAGTATTTTGTCCCACTCTGAACACAAATGTACATTTTTCTGTAAAAAGAGGCAAAAATGATGTTTCCACCAAAAATAAATAAAATGTATTTCTAATGTAGCTGTTACTGTTTTCACCATAATAAAGCTGCAGAGGGTCAACATAAAACTTAGATAAAGCCTGACTATGTCTGTGTGGTTACAGTAATCAGGGTTAGACTGTTTAGTGACAGCTTCTGTATAAAGAAAAGGATGTTCCTCCTCCAAACAAATGGATGTTGAAGACGTAAATTAAGAGACAGATAAGAAAAAAATGTCATAGTGAAATTGAAATGTAATGTAGGTGAAAATCAAAACACACTTGATGTAGATTTCCCTTTAAAACAAAAAAAAGTAATATATACAATAGGTAATAAAATAGCTAAAGGTCACTTGTTTTGGGCTTGTTTTAATGACCTGGCTGCTTATTTCACTGATCCAAGCAGACGTTAGGAGAGGAGGTCACCATGATCGCAGGGCTGACATGTAGAGACAGACACACCTAAAGCATGCATGTTCTGCCTGGTTTCTCCTTGAAGATGAAAACAGACGGCTGTCCCTGCTCTGTTTGTGCTTGTTTGTTATTCATGCAGCGGTTTAGCATGTAGCAGCTCCACAGGAGAGCTGTGACCGCTGGCAGCTTCACACTCGAGACAAAGGAAGGTCGTGACTCGTGTGGCGGAGAGAGGCAGCAGAGTTCCTCACAATAATCAGCATCTCTGCAGCCCCCCCGCCATCACAGTTCAAATGATGTGTGTGAACATCGCTGCACAGAGTGAGGTTTGTGTTCACGTCTGTGCTGTTGATAAAAACCTTTTGTTAAACGATCGACCACAGGCGTTCGTGTTTGTTCTCATGGTTCAAAAGAGAAACAGACTCAGGCTGTGCTCATATTCACTGTCCTGCTGGAGGACTGTTAGGACGTCTTAGTTACCTTCTGTCCATTCATGCAGGTTTAATCCCCACACTTTTTCATTACCTGCATGAGAGGAGACTTTTAGACTCTTTAAAGGGTCCATATGCAGCTTATATTTACATTAGAATCAGATATTTAAATTAGAATTAGAATTATCACACTGAGGAGATTTGTTTGATCTTCTTCGTCTGATAAAATGTTAATTTCATCTCTGTATCCTATAGAGAGATGTATGGACTTCTGTGGCAGGTGTTGAACTATTTCTTCCTGCAGTTGTTCACAAACTGGTGACCCATCAGGTCCGGTTTGGGAGCTCATGCTGGGTCACCACCCTGTCATTAATCATTCCTGATGATTCGTCTGCACCACCAGAGGTCTAAAGCCGTGTTCACACCGAATGTGACTTGGCGACTGAGATAAGGTCGTGTCACCTGTCCATAAATAGCTCATTTGGTCACCGTTGCTGTCGTTAAGTGATGTCACACCAGCTCAAGTTTCACCGCTGTCACATCATATCATATAATCGGATGTATTAGCTGACATTAATCCAACTGTATCCTTGTCACTCACCCACTGATGGCCCTGCAGCAGCATCGTCTGTGAGTCCTCTGCAGTCCCGTCTGGTTGCACAGACTAGGTGGACGCCAACCCCTTCCTCGAGTAGAGAGTCAGCTTGCATCATCCCAAACCAACTTCTTGGCATGAATCAGTCGGGTCTTGAACCAGCCACTCTCCAGTCCAAGGCCTCAGACTCGGCTACACCGCTGCCCCGTCCTCACCTGGAAAAGACGGAGCCTTTCAAACTTTTCTTCTTCCTCTTCCTTGTATTTTTGTTTTTTCTCCCCAACTGCTATTAGTTTTTTTTGTTTTGTTTTGTTTTTTGGGGGGGTAATTTATTCATTTTTTCATATTTATTTGTTTATCCTTATTATTCTATATAAGGTTTTGCCCTTAAATCACATAAATGTATTCGCCCATACACTTAAGCAACAGTATTCTTTGTCATATGAACGACTGTGACTGATACCCAATACTTCTATCTCTTTTGTGTTTCATTACTTGTCTTGTTTGCCTTTTTATTCTTATTACTATCACTGTCTTGTTTTTTGTTTTGTTTGTATATTTGTTCTTTTTTGTCTCGTGTTATTGCCTTATTAGCTTCTCCTATATTTTCAAATTTCTTTTGTACTGTTCGTATTGTACTTTAAGCCTCTGTATGTCTTGTTAAATGTTAGCAAATAAAATAAAAAAAACAGACTGAGCCTTTCAGGATGCTCCTTTTATACCCAATCATGACACTCACCTTTTCCAAACAGGTGTTTTTGAGCATTCCTCATCTTTCTCAGTATTTTGGTGCCCCTGTCCCAGCTTTTCTGGAACATTATGCAGGCATCAATTCAAGAGGAGAGAAAATTTGCAAAAAATAACAATAAGGTTTAATATTTTGAACATGAAGTATCTTGTCTTTTTAGTAAAGTTGGTTGAATATAGGTGGAAAGGATTTGCAGCTCTTTGTATTCATTTTTTTTATATTTACATCCCAACTTTATTGGCACTCGATTCACCAAAAGAGTGACCTGAGAGCTCTCACAGAATGACAGCTTGTGTCTTTCTTTTGCTCCTGTGGACGTTCTCCTCACTGTGTCCATCATCTGTTTTGTCCTCGTCTCTTTGTCCACGGCCTCTGACCACAGACGTGTGCTCAGAATCAGGACAGTATTTGATAAAACAATGATGAAGCCCTTTATTCTGTCTCAGTTTCCTTTATTTGTGAGCATCAGTGAGGTCCCCGCAGGTTGTCCTCATGCTTTAACGGTGTAATCGCTTCCTCCCACGCTGGCCGTCATTCCTCGCGGGGCTGCAGCTTTTATTCCACATCATTATCCACAGACACAGTGTTAGTGCTTAGTCCCTGCTGCTGAAGACACAGGGTCAACTGTCTGCAGATACAGGGTCGAACAGAACAACACAACAAACGTGATTGACTTTAACACTCACAGTGTTAAATACAGGAGAGTAACAGGCAGGGACACGTTTACCAAACACATTATTATAATGACTGTAATGCACAAAATGACCGTGATGATTACCCACAGCCGTAGTTAGCATGGGCTAAATAATTATAACATTCAACAATATTGTAAACAGCTTTCCATGACAAGCAGGGGCAGTAAGCCTGTAGCTACTGTTAGCTTTATGCTAAAGCATTTGCAGCCTCAAAAGAGACACAAATAGGGTGACCATACATCCTCTTTTGCCTGGACATGTCCTCCTTTATGGTCATAAAATTAGGTCCGGGGGCATTTTACAAAATTCCCTAAGAAGTCCGGGTTTTGCTCAGCTTGTTCTTCAGACGAAGCTGTCAATATAAATAATGCTAAATAATAATCCACTCTCATGACTTGGACTGGATTTTAGGAAAATGATGGGTGTATCTGTACATGTAGGTGCTAAAAGTCCTTTCTTAGCTCGAAAAACAGCCAAAGTCTTGGTGTGTTTCAACCTCCAGCTGTCATCACTCTCACCTGTGGCTGCAGCTGAGTCTCCTCAGACATCCACACCTCTACCTGTCGTCAGCCCTACCACAGCCGTGTCCCATACACAGCACCTCTTTAACTGGGACGCTGTTTTTAACTGGGATTAATGAAGCCATGAACAGACAATGGGACCAGGTGGTTCACATCCAGACACTAACGAACCAGATCTAACAGAGGACCACCACGCTGATGAAATGAGTCTCAAACAAAGACTGGATGATGGAGATCAGCTGCTGGATCATCCTGAAGGTTTTAAGAGGTTCTCAGGTTCAGAGTGAAGTTTCTGTGAAGTGTTGGGCTGATGGGAAAGGCCGAGGTTCCTCTGTTCTCATTCGTCCTCGCTTTATTAAATGACTTTAAACTTGTTTAAAAGAGGTCTCTGATCTCAGCCCCACTAACCGTGCTAGGTAAAGATTAAATGAAATATAAAGTTTAGCGGACTCGGTTCAGTTTCAGTCAGTAAATGCTTAAAACAATGTGTACCTCCAAGAAAAGAAAAAACGAGATTTGAATTTTCAACAGGTTACTTTTGAGAAGACAAAACTGAAACTCAACCTGTTTTATACAATTTTATTATTATTATTATTATTATTATTATTATTATTATTATTTAACTATTTATGAAATCCATAAATCACAAACTTTGATGGAAAAGACGATGACAGAAAAGATAAACTAGGCGAAAATATGGCAAAAGAATGGCAAGGAAACACTCCAGAATGTTACTAATGTCATTATTTACAATATGTTTACATTATTTACACAGAAAATACCGACAAACCAACGATAAATGGCTCACGTTTGGCTCTGAATCCTTTCTCAGCTTGCAGAATCCATTAGAATTATTTGGAAAGCTGGACACTCGAGGACTTACGATAGTTTGAATCCTGCACGTCCTTTTCTGTCACCGGCGACAGCTTGGTCTGTAGAACAAGCTGAGCAAAACTGGACATTTTAGGGAATTTTATAAAATGCCCCCTGGACATAATTTTTTCCACCAAAAAGGAAGACGTGCCCGGGCAAAAGAGGATGTATGGTCACCCTGTTCAGTATCCAGGGTGTTATTAAAGCTAATGTTATTAAAACATATGATGAATTTTCCACCACAGCAGGTCCGGCCCATTTCCTTCTCATCATTATGGGAGATGTTCAGACTTAATAATCTTGTTTTTGAAACACAAATAAACAGAAAAGAAAAGCACATCGTGGAGGTAGAGCAGGAGGACAACTCTGCTGCTGCTCTGATGGATCCAGAGAAACATGGCGGCCATGAGGAACATCTTCAAACTTCTGGTTAACTACTGCAGCCTGCGTGTGTCGACAGGACGCTGCAGGAGACAGCTGCTCCGAGATAAATGGAGCTTTTGGCTGAAATAGAGACTCTGTTGGTGGGAGCCAACGCAGAAGGAGAGGAACTGGAAACAGCTTGAAACAGGTTAAAAGGCAGATTAGGATCTTGGGGTGGATTTAGTTTAGGATTTTAATTTTAATCCACTTTTTAATAAAGTTATCATCACATCCTTCCACCTCAGAAAGATCACAAAGATCAGACGTATAGATGCTGAAGCTTTAGATCACGCCTCCATCCCTGTGGTCCAGGGGTGGACAGTAACTAAGCAGATTTACTTGAGTACATTTTTTGAGTATCTGTACTTTACTTTAGGCTTTTTTTTTTTAAACTTATGACTTTTACTCCACTACATTTGAAAGACAAATATTCTACTTTTCACTCCACTACATTTCTATGAAGGGTGTAGTTACTTTTAAGTGTAGCTCTGAAGTCAGTGGATGAAATTTCTTTTCTCTTCTGAAATGTGATCTGCGTGCGATTTGTTCGAGTGTTGATACCGTACCTGTACATGTGCTGCTCAGATCGGGCAGGTAAACGTTGAGCTATTGTTGCTCAGATAATGGTTCGTCATGGCTATAATGATGGCTACGGCAGATACCGATGACGACTCCACACCAGGTCACCCATGGTCACATCTGAAGTCCAATTCAGTCGTGTTTCAACAGGCATTTCTATTGACTTCATAGCATATTTTACAACTTTTTATTCTACAGGTGCTATAAGCAGGTCAGTAGGTTGTTTCAGTCATCAGGTTCAGGAAATTCATTGTGGCAAAAATACAATAACACACTGACATTAAAACAAAAATGTACTTTAATACTTAAGTATTTTCAAAAGCAGGTACTCTAGTACTTTATCTTAAGTAAAAATTTGACTGAACAACCTTCACTTGTATTGGAGTAGTATTTGACCAGGAGTATACTTTCACTCAAGTAATGGAGTTGGGAACTTTGTCCACCACTGCTGGAGTCACTGATTATTTTAAAGCTGCAGTTTGTCCAAGCATTCAGGTTTGTGTCCGTTTGCTCATGAGAATTTTTGTTTACGGTCAGCTGAAATGACTATGTGACGTTAAATGATTTAGAGACTGAAGCATCCACCTGCAGATGTTTCAACAGAGGATTTTGTGTTTTTTCATCGTCCATCTTGCCAAATAACTGTTAGGATCGAGTCCCTCCTGTATGCATGTTATTTCAGTCAGTGTTTCATCCAGCGGGGTGAGGTGGTTAATTTCCTGAAGGACTGAGATAAACAAAGACGACCGCCCACGGAGCAGCAGATGAAACAACACAAGAGGAGACGACTCTGTGTGAAGAATAAACCAGCCCCCGTCTCTTCCCTTCATCGTGTCTCTGATGGTCTTCAGTTTCCTCAGAGTCACGACCATCACCTCTGCTTTTATACGACTTCAACCTGAGTATCACTGACTTAGGTACCTGAACTTAAACTAAAGCACATTATTGAGGAAAATGAAGGACATCAGTCAAATAAAACACTTTCCTTTTCCATCCAAACTCAGTTAAAGATTACACATTTCCAGCTCTGCAGCAAAACTCTTGATATTGTCATGAGACAGGCTCAGAAGGTGGGACGACACCAATATCAAGGGTTCAAGTCAAAAGGAATTTATTTTAACAAGCAGGGTTTGGTAACAGGCAGAAGTCGGTTCACAAAAGGTCAGATCTGGTATGCAGTCCAAGAATCATGAAGCAAAGACAAAATTACAACAATTTAGATGACTAAATCATGACTAAAAGTAAAGATATTTTATGTAAATGACTAAAAGTAAATTAAAAAGTGCTGTCAAAATTAATACTGCATCCAAACTCACTCAATCATCTTGTGTCTGCAGCCTAACTCTGTTTGAATAATAAACGGTTTGGGATAAAACATCTGATGCAATTACATTGAGAAGTTTGCTGCTCTGCAAACAAACAAGCATGATTTAAATAGAACATATTTTGGGATTGTTGTCAGAGTCTTTTCCATTGTATCACATTATAATGAAAAATTAACACTTCCTCTGATCAAATATTACACATTTACAGCTCAGTGACAACACTTTTAAATCTTTACACCTATTTCTGTTCAAGTTAGACATATCAGATTTAACCCAAACAAAACTCCAGTCAGGTTTTCTGCTGCTTTGGCATTTCATTTCAACTTTTTACAGATATCGTACATTTTTGGTATTTAAAGAGCATAAAATCCTGAACGCTGAGCTCTGTTTGAGACTTGAAACAGTTTCTATCCATGGGCCATCAGACTTTAAAATTCTTGAGAGTGGCCACAGGGGTGCAATCAGTACTGTGGGCAACAGTGCTTTATTTGTTTATATTATTTATTATATTTATAATCTTAAACAGTTGGATGATTGTACAATGTGTTCTTTTTCTAAATGTATTTTTAATGTTTCTTTTACTGTCCTGCACTGATGGTAGTCTGCTCAAACAAATTTAGTGGTATGTATGGCATGCAATGACAATAAAGGCCATTTTATGTGGTACAGATGCAGCCACTTACAACAAAAACTGAACCCATGACATGAGCTATATTACTAATCAAATGGTTGAAGAAACACTATATACTTTGAGTTTTAGCACTGCAACCAACTAACTACATACATGTATTTCATCATTCATCACTTTCAGAGCCACTGATTATAAAATAGACATGTTTGGTTCCTGTGACAGGGCCTGTCCACCCAGTTATAAATTGTAAACTCTAGGCCACAGTTGTGTGAAAATTGTGGTGTCAAGTTTGCTCTCTGTTGATTTGGCAGCTGCTCTGATAACTGCAGAAAAGACTTGGGCTGTGAAATCGAGTCAGGGACATGCCATCTCATGGAAACACCCTGCAAATGTTTTTTTATTTAACCTTTATTTAACCAGATAAATCCCATTGAGATCAGGATCTCATTCACAAGGGCAACCTGGCAAAGAGGTCAGCAAAGTCACGAAAAAGGTTTTGGCAATAAATTACAATTAATAAATATGTAAAAAATTAACAATTTGACAAAGGAAGAGCAATCATTTTTGAGGACAGTAACAATTAAAAACCCAGGCTTTGTTTACAGGATTCTCGCTGCCCGGCGAGTAAAATGGAACAAAAATCTTTGAATGAAACCAGTTCAGACATTTTCAGTTCAGTCTGTACAGTGTTCCAAGCGATGGGGGCAGCATAACAAAAAACTCTTTTCCTCAGTTCAGTTCAGACTCACATTTAAGTGATAGGCTGCACAGGAGTGTAAGGCGTAGGTGCTCCTTGATTTCTGCAGTACTGAACATAGATAGGATGGTACTATACCAAGAAGAGACTTATAATTCAACATCATCCAGTGGGTATACCTCCAGGAGCTCCAGGAGGACCACTCAGCTTTGGCAAGTGCATGAATGGACGTGTTTCCAGTGGAATTTAAGCACAACCCCAGAGAGGTGGGAGGCATCCAGTGGCTGGAAGTTGGCTGGAATTTTGGTTTCATTTGCTTTTTAATGAGTGTTTAGCTTCAGTAACTCTTGCCATCCTAAAGAGTCGTGTTTTTTGTCTACTGTACGCGGGTCCAGACCGGTGTAGATTTTATGTTAGGACACTTGCAGATAGTAGGTCGGGTTGCAGTTCGAAGACGTGCAGGTTTGGGCAGGTCTTGGTTGAAAATACTGGACCCATGCAGGACTCTGCCATGAGCCATGTTACTAATCATATGGTAGAAGCATACTTTGAGTTTAAGCTCTGCAACCAAATTAATCTAAATATTTCATCGTTAGCATCACTTTCAGAGCCACTGGTTATAAAATAGACATGTTTTGAGGTAATGAGGTTGGTTTTCAAAATGCCATTGTTTTCCCTAAAATGACCTCATTATGGTCACAATCACTGGCTCACAAAATCCCTGCTCACTCTGCTCTACAGCTCTTCATCTTTTTGTGTGAAAGAAACAGGGTCTCTCTCCCTGTTTGCACAGGTGTACAGAGCACAAAAACAGACAATACTACAGTGAATCAGGCGCAGAGCATCCAGGTGCGTTAATTACCTGCAGCACACATGTTCGTTAGTTCACTGGAGGATTTTGTTCTTAAAATTCAGAGGATTTATGTTTTAATAATGCATCACTGTCCCAGTGAACCAGAACCAACAGAGCGCCCTTCTCAGTGTTTGTTTTAGTGGAGCTCATATCCAGGGCTGTAAATTTATTTATTAAAAGATTGTTCTCATAAATTTACAGATGAGTTCAATTTAAAGCAGCAGATCATTACGCGAGGAAAACTGGACCCATTAACTTGAATGTCTGCAGATTTTTCGTCCAGTCATCAGTTAGTTTTTGGGTCATTGCGATGTTAAAAAGCAATCAGGGCTCATCGCATCTGTATTTATAGTTCTGATCCTCGGCCTCACGTTGACCCACATGTTCAGATTTATTAAGTCCAGCTTTAATCAGCATGAGTAAATCAGCAGGGAGGAAACTAATTGGCCAGAATTGTTTCTCAGCAGGATGCTGATCCACCAGCCGAGCAGACGGAGGAGATTTTCAGTTTGTCATCGTCGTCCCCTCTCTGAGCTTCCTAGAGGCAGATCTGACGCCCGGCTGGACCTCCTGCAGGTCTCACGCAGCGGCCTGATGTTTGCAGGACGACAAACAGGATGAGAAACAACACACCTCTGGAGATGTGGGTGGCTTAAACAAGAGACAGGAGGGAAGGTTTTGTTTGTTTGTTCACTTCTCAGGAAGTGTCACAAGTTTTCAAGCCCCTCATTATTATGAACTCAGAGGGAGATCCGAGAACTTATAACCTACTTTCACAAACTTTAAAGGAGTAGTTCAGGTTTTTTTTAGAGCTACTGTTTGAGGCACAAGTGAATATATTCACCACTAAAGCACCCGGCCTGCTCCGCCCCTGAGGAGAGATCGACGGGCATGGACACTGATGTGGGCGAATTTTTGCATTTATTTTCACCTGATATTTGATGTAATTAGTTTCGTAGTTTTAGCCGTACTGCTGTGTAGACTAACGGATGACCTGGTGAACCCTTCTGTTTTACACCCCATTGTTAAACCACTCCCTGAGGACAGAGGAGATGGCGGGAAGAGATCTTGATCACCACAGGAGATTATACCTAGTTGTAAAATCCTGAGTTGAGTCTCCATCTGTTTTATTGTCTGACACACACATCTGTTAAGGACGCTCTGTGACATCTTTCAAAGGGTCAGGGGCATGCTGAGATGGTATAAGAAGGGAGTGAAGCATTTCTTCAGTGGACAAAACGCTGAACTTCTTACTGCCATGTGGTTCCTCGTGTTGTTCCCTCTCATGAGAATAAAGACTTGGTGCATTGCTGCCTTTCCAGTCTTGTTTGTTGACACTCATAGGCAGATCACGAAATTTTCACAACAATGAAACTGAAGTAAAAATGAATGATTTTGACTCAAGTTACAACAAAATGCTGTTAGTTGTGGGTGTGAGAGGAAATCTTTATGAACCGGAGTACAGAGGAAGAACTTTATCAGATAAAGTCACAGATAGAAAGAGGGATGGAGAAACTGTTGTGGAAACTGAGGAGCAGGATCACAGGTTACCTGGTGGAGCAGGTGCATGAACTGTGAGCCCATGAACCATTCCTGTCACGAGAGAGATGTTTTATCTGTTAGAGAGCCTGATTTTTATCACACGAGGATAAAAATCAGGCATTGAACGGTTTTGATCGGACTGTGTGTGGTGCTCTGATAATCTCAACACAGCACACCACACACACAACATTCTGTCCCACTACGATATAGAATCTAGTCCTCCAAGACAGAAATCTGATCAAACGTGATCTAACAAAAACCAAGAAGACAGGAAAAATCCTGAACTAAAAAAAGAAAAGACTGTGGAAAAAATCAGCATGAACACATGAGCTCACCTAACTGTCTGTTTCAGGTCGGCCATGTTTGTTTTCATTTACGTCTGTTTCCTTGTTCCTCTGTCAGCTCGCTTCTTGATTGGCTACATTCTCGTCACAATTCACTGAGTCATGACTTGGGAGTCGTCGGCTTTCCCCACACAAATGAAGACTTTTAGTCATAAATACTGAACAAGTTTAATATTTACAATTGTCGGCCCAACCCGTTTCAGAGTCGATTATCAGGACAAATTCACTCTGAACACCTCAGACCAGAGGATTATTTTATAGGATAATCTTATAAAACAGAAGATAATCTGGAGTTTGCCATCCTTGGTCAGGAACAGCCCGATAATTGTTATGTGTGTACCCTGCTTCAGGTGGCGACAGCCCATGTTATACTACCAAATGTTCTGAAATAGGAATTTTGACTATTTGTTTTGCCTCTTTTTACACTTTGGACAAATACTGGAGGGACCCATCTTCTATATGTTCAGGAGGGTTAGATTTCTATCAGTTTGTGCTCCAGTGACCTCTAACTGACCTCACTGCATCACGCTGACCTGAGCAGCTGATAAGAAGGAGAGCTGGTGGAAGGATACACAGCCCATACTGTATCATAAAGTAGTTCCTAACACAGGGGCTTTGTCGAGGGAAAGTGAAACCCTGTAAAGAATCTTACTGTAGCATCCAGTCAAGCCAGTGTAGTTTTTTATCCTAAAGGTGTGGTAGTTACGAGGCTTCGAGGTTGTCTTCTTTCTGCATTGGTGACAATTACATTCACTCATGCTATGGACCTCAAGCAACCTCACTTCAAAAAACCTGAACTGTCCCTTTAAGACCAGAATTATTGACATGGAGGGATGTAGTGAGGTGAATAAAGAGGAAGCTTCTCTGAGCTTGAAGGGAACATATCATGCTGTTTTCCTTGTCACTATGCCAATCTGGGATGCATTTGGAGTACTTCTGTATGACTTGCAGGTCATAAAGCTCCTTCTTCGCCCCACAATCGCGTTTACAAAAGCCTCTCTCTAGCCTTTTTTCAGGCTCTCCCTCAAAACGCTCTGATTCAGACGGAGTACACGTGAGAACCGAGACCTCGTGTGCTCTGTCCTCTGATTGGCCAGTTCTGTGAGGGCTGAGCCGGAGACGGAGCGGAGGGGGCGCCGAGGCCGAGCGGAGGGGTGACATACGGAAGTGCATTGTTTACTAGCCCCGGCTGTCCGCGGATCGTTGTATAGACTTTGCAGTTAACATTAAACTTTTGTTTGGCCTTTATTACATGATTAAAATGGCTACTTATGAGATTCACCGATCGATCATGCACAGCTCCATGAATACAGAGGAGTTTTTAAGTAGAAAAAAGCCCACATTAGTTATGTGATTACACACAACAGTGAGTCAAACCACTAACAATAGCTTCCCATTACTCTCAGCAGCTAAGAGGGGTGTGCAGACCTTTTCAAAGACATGTTCATCATAATAATTAAAAGATAGATACTTAAGTAACAAAGGATGAAGCGCCGTTTGTGAGTTCTGCTTTTCGAGCAACTGTGTGGTCGTAAAAGAGCCCCACAGGTCGAATTTACACAGCACAGCTAACGCTAACGCTAAAGCTAACGCTAACAAGCTTAGCATTGGCTCAACATTACATCATATATTTATTTATGAGTGTAAGTAACAAAGGATGAAGCATCGTTTGTGAGTTTTGCTTTTTTAGCTACCGTGTGGTCGTAAAAGAGCTCTACAGGTCTGAATTTACACAACACAGCTGACGCTAATGCTAACGCTAACTAGCTTAGCATTAGCTCGACATTACATCATGGCCTTATTTACATTACGTCCTCTGATTACATTACTTACCGCTTGTGGTTCCGGGTCTCTGTGGACAGTCTTTATGGAGGGAACTGCTCCTTGTTTGAGCAGCAGTTGAGATGCAAATCCTGCATCAAACTGCCCTCTGGGGTAAAATGATGAGCACACAGAAACAGCTGAGACAGCGGCTGATGCGAGGAAACAAGGGCTGTCCACTGCTTTCTGGTGTCTTCATTCTTTGGAAGTGAAGATAGTTGTGATTTTGATCCACAACCAAAAAAACACAGATGAAGACCCTTCCCAGACATGTCTTCTCTCAAGTATATAGCTCAGGGAAACAACAGAAAACAAACACTGAAACTGCTCCTGACATTGCCGGTCCTGGAGAGAATATAAACAGCTGAGCTTGGTGGGCGTGTCCTAGCTGCAGCTCGGTGCTTTAGGCATTACCGGGGAGGAGCTGCAGGGAGGAGCTGCTTTCTCAGGCTCGTCCAGTGAGAAGAGACTGAAAATACCTGACGTCAGGTTGTGGGAAATCTCGCGAAGATCTCGCATGAGACGTTTTCAGGGGCGGAAGTCTCGCTCCCGGATATCGGGGACAGGAGCAGATCTCATGTTGTGGGATTTTCTGGAGGTGTAGAGTCGGCAATTCACTAAACAACATTATTTGTAAGTATTAAATCTTGTTTCTGCATGATATGTTCCCTTTGAGACTGGCACCATCAGAGGAGAAGAAGAGATGAGTCAAATATGGTTAGTTGGCAGCCTGAGAAGATGACCAATGAGAGGTCAGGACATGCGGCTCTCACAGCCATGATGAACACCTGAAGGCACCAACAGGCTGTCCTGCTCCTCACCAGTCATGGAGTTCACCTGTGAGGTGTGAGGGGAGCTGATGAGGACCAGCTGGGCTGGAGGTTAAAGAAGGAGGAGGTTGATGCTTTTGTGTCACAGAGGAGGTCGAAGCCATCAGTTGGGCTCCTGTGCCTCATGTTCTTTGAGAAAGCAAACTTCAGATCAACTTTTTTCCCATTAGGCTTTGCCGCGAAAATCTGCCATAAACAAAGTTCACCCTCTAAAGCCGAGCATACACTCGGCTGTTTCAAGCAGATAGGGGAAATTTCTTTTACGATGCACAGCCGGTGAACGGATTATGTGCTCATGCTGTACGAGTAAAATAGGGATTAAATTTTGACAGAAGTCAGAAAAGTTTGATCTGTCATAGTGATCACTTTTAGACGGACGCTCCTTCCTGATGAAGGAATCATCTGCCTCATGTGAATCACCAGGGAGCTAAAGTGTACAGACTCTTGTGAAGATCCCACAGACAACAAAAACCACCTTAAAACCTTCACGAAGATTTAGATCATCACCCAAATGAGAAATCTTTTATGATTTCTCTGTACCAGCTGCATGTCTGTGGATGGTCCATCCAGTCATCTGGGCTGTTTTTGTGCAGGCCACATCTTCAGACTGATTTAAAGGATTGTCTTTAGACTTTGCACAAATGCCCTCTCTGATAAGAGGTAAGAATGGACAGATTAAGGAGCACAAAAGTCAAATTAATTTGGCCCTGTGTTCATCCTTTCATTTTAAATCCCATGTCACAACATTTTGGGGGATTTTCTTCAGATGTCAACTCCAGTCTGACCTAATGTCCTAAAACTGCAGTGAAGCATTTCTCTTTAAATTCAGAACAACACCTTCATCTAGACTTTATGTTGACCTCATTATTTTAGACTTGAATAGTTATCATGACCTTACTCAACCACAAAACCTCTCCACTGTTAACCTACACCCACGGTTGATTAAAAACACCAGGTGATTCTTCAGGATGTAGGTCCTTGCTCTTTATACAGGTCTTTGAATCATCTCAGCCTCCAAGCAGATTCTTGATTGTTCTGCAGTGAGGCAGTCGTCCTCCTGAAGTTCCATCATCAAGCTGAAGTTAAAGATTTTCTGACAGCTTTTCTATGAGTTTCCTTCTTACCACCTGGAAGAACTCTCATATATCACACTTTAAACATTTCATTACTCATCTCAGAGTCGAGTTCTCCATGGTAGCAGGAATGAATCAGTCTGCCTCTGTTCATCTGAGGAGCTGTAAGGTCACACTGACTCCCTCAACAAAACTGTCAAATGGTTCTCGAGTATGTTCTGATCACAGAGCTTGAGTCATGGTGCTGTGACAGAGTTCAATAACATATTTTCTTTATCAAACTCAGACATGCTCCTGGTAGCTAGCTCCAAGGTGTGAAGTATTTAAACCAGAAATATAACTGCAGTTTGTTCCTGTGTTTCTATAAAAGGCTCAGTCATTCACAGGCAATGAAGGGGCAGAAAACCACTGTCAGTTAACACAGGTCATCTCTACATCTACAAGGTCAAGGTCAAACTCTAACATGCAAAGACAAAGACAAATATCTACAACACCCAGAAACACCGCCGGCTGAGCTCATCTGAGATGGACTGAGGCAAAGTGCAAAGTCTGCTGTGGTCTGAGTCCACATTTCAGGCTGTTTTTGGACATCATGGACGTGGTGTCCTTTGTTTTTTCAAACAAATTAGAACAAAGCAATGGAGCTGTGGCTGTGAAATTCACCAACAGAAACTTTAAAGTTTTCTTTACGTGCTGAGTTCAAAAGCAAATGACGAACAGGTGACCGTCTGACACTGACTTCATATCTGTGACTTCCAAAATCCACTTGATCTACATATCAGAGTGAACTTTCGGGCATAGTTTGAGGGCCTTCCCTGAAGATGCTTTCATGGCTTCACAGGACACTCAGTTAACATGCAGCCTCCTGCTCTGGCTGCTGCTGGTGCTGCAGCAGGATGACAGTCAGACAGCGCCCTCCTTCCAGGAGAAACTCATCGCCTGCAGCTACGGTCCACCTCCCCTACAGTAACATGATCAATTCATGAAAGCACACATGAATAAACCCACAGAGATGACAGAGAATCTGTAATATTCCAACAGAAGAACAAGGTTTAAATGAAAGATGTAAATCACGCGGTCCTACAGCCCTGACAGATTCTGCTCCGGGACACTTTTGAGAGCTGGAGGGCTGATAATAAATTCGGAGTCTTAAATTAACAAGCGTGCTGAGATGTGTTCAGCTGGGGGGGTTGCGCTGATTACCGAAAGCCGTCTGATATTGAATTAAATTAAATCAAGCTAATTTTATGCCAAGTTTGAGAATACAGCAGAGAATACATTTATGTTTTTAAGAGTTCGTGGGAGAAAAACTTATTAACACTCACTGGAGATGTGTGTGCAAATGATGAATGTTTTAAAATCTTTAATAACTAGATCAAAAATAAAAACAAGCAGCCTGGAAATTAGCCTTACAATGGATCTTACTGGCCTGAGACACCTCCTCTCAGGACTGTGTAGATGAGGTAGAATTTGTTTGACTGACAGCTGCACAGCCCTGTGATTGGTTGAACCTTGCAGATGCATGTTGGCCAACATTAGTCCAGCTTTTCTTGCTTTCATGGTTATATTCAGACATCTTTACATTGCTTATTTCCCACAAAATAGCATTTGCTAATACAAAAAAGGGGCCTTCAAAACATTTATAACAGTGTATTAGTTTTGTTGATGCTGTTCAATGTATATCTGAATATCTTGACTGCACATTAAATTAAATCTGTGATCAGGTTAAAAGATAAGACATTATTTAGGACTGATTAGGCCATAAATGTAATTGATAAATTATGTGTGCTTAGTGCTTAAAAGTTAAAGTTATTTACACAGTGTTCTTACTTTGACTATTAATTCCAGAATTTTTAGTGGAGGAGTTTTTTCTCCAATGTTTGAAGCTTACTTGTCTTTCAACAGAAGAACTTGGCCATAATCGTTTTCAGCAGTCGATTTTTATTCCTTATAACATCATTTTAATATTCTAATTTGCTTGGCAGACTCGTGGTCCAACAAACTGTTTTTACTGGCTTCAAGTTTCTGGCAGCACCCTTGGAGGGAGCACACAGAGCCAGCAGGGGAGCACAGTGTGAGAGTGAAGCAGGAGCTGCGTTCCTCCCTCTTGTCCTCCTGGAAAGCTGTATCACCCCTTGAGCTGGTACAACTACATCTTTGCAGAGTTTGTGTGAATTTCTGGAGGCCAAATGAAGGTCAGCTTCACTGCAGCGCTTTTAAAAATCTACAGTGTGCGGGGATCTTTACAGGCGGCTCAGAAGTGTTAGCAAAATAAGTGAAGCACTTGAACCAAAAGTCAAAGTTCATACTTGATCCATCACATCACAAGAGGGAGTTCACAACAGCTGCACTAACACCCCAGTGGATTAATATTTCATTTAGCTCCTTCTGCAGAAGTGCAGAGCATGTTGGAGGAGGGACTTCAGAGATTCTCCCATTCTGATCAAAATTTGATGTCTGCTCCCACGTTTGGCTCCAAATCTGAACAAACTTCGATCTGATGTGTTGAATAATGAATTTAAAGTTTGCCTGAGATGAACTCTCCACCTCGAGGTGGTATGAAGTGTTTCTAAAGGCTCCTTCTGCAGCAGGGATTGATGTTAACATCCCATTTGATCCAGCTTGTCCTCACATCCACCTCGGAGCAGAGCCCCGGACAGGGATGAGCTCTGGTTTGGGAGGGCCCAGCTCGAGCGCTGCAGCTGCTCTGAATGGGTTTAAATCCACACATCTGATTCTCCTTCAGGTCCGTGGAATTCGATCACACGTGAACATGAAGCACATCAGCTCAGGGGCTGCAGGCGTGATTGACCTCAGTGGTGTGGTGATTTAATTCATGGTCCAATCAGCAGAAACAACAGCCGGTGCATCATGTTGTCATTTCCAGTTTCGCTGACATTCAATCTTGTGTGAGAATGCATTAATGTTTTAGCATGCGGAGGGATGAGACAGGAGTTTTATTACAGCTCAGAGCTGTGAAATAAGTTGGTATCTTCTCTCTGATGATTGAATCCACATGCATGATGTTTGACACCATGACAAACGTTATGATTCAGAACAGAGAGAGCGGCGTCTCCAAGGTTAAGTGAGGTTAAATATTTCAGTGTAGTGTTGTGTGTTTATCAGAGATGAGCTAAGTCAGCAGTTACTCATTAAAATATCAGAGTCACTGCACAGACGCTGCCGTCGAGAGAGAGGAAGAGAGCTTTCTGGTCATCCCGGGCTCTCCTTGAGAGGGGGGAGGACAAAAGGTTTCAGTGTCCCTCAGTTCTGAGGCCTGTGGTCTGGATTCAAGTATGATCACTGCCTTCAATGAGTTTGGAAAAACCACGTGCCTTGTTTAGTCTTTTTTGTCTTCATACTTGCTTTTGTCACGCATATTTTCATTCATAGCTGTTATTTTCATGTCAGGAATGATCAGATATATGGATGGATGAACAAATTAATGGATGGATCTCACGGTCATTTTGGATATCATCACAGTCCCAAACCTCGCAGGTGCACTCATCAAGCTCTCCCTTTCCCACCAGACCAAACTTCCTTCACACCTCAGCCAATCAGAGCCCTCCTTTCCCCTCTTAAATCCCTCTGATTGGCTTCTAAAGTGAAGCAGATGAGCCTGATTGCTGTTGGTTAACTATGAAAGTCTGTCAGCATGATGGCAGCGGGACGGAAAGTAGTCCCTCTGTGCCCCACGCCGAGCTCTGATCTGTTAATCAAATGAAAAAGTTCATTTCAGCATGTCATAGAGGAGATCACATTAAACTTAATCCTTTGTTTGTTCCTGTTGTTTCTAATTACAGGGTCTTAATGAAGCTCTTTTTCAATTCACTGCTAAAAAAACTCAGTCCTCCTCTGTCTCTCTTGTTCCTGAATACTCCCTCAGCTCGCCGTACTCTGTCATTATTTTATTAAAATAAGAATAAACCCTCTTCTGGACTGTGCTGTCATAAGTTGCCCCTTTATTCCCGCAGGTCAAAGCTTTTGGCATTTGATTTATGTTTTATTTGATTTAATGTCCTCTCTGTGCAGCTGAGTCCTTTATCTCTCTGTGAGCTTCATTAACGTCCTGCAGATCAGATCTTGACTCCTGTCTTTAACCCTCTCTCCATCTCCCTCTGCTGAAGCCTGAGTATAATCTGTTCGACTTTTTTATTGGAGAAACTACAGGATTGAACTCAAGGGTCATGGCCTGCTGATTAGAGATCGTCTGAAGCTTTAATCATCATAATCAGCATTTTGAGTAATGCATATCAAGGTTAGACAGGCCCTGGAAAGAAGGAAGAGAGCGCTGAGTTAATTAACTCTGGATTGAGTCGAATCTCTTCAGATTTACACTCAACAGAAAAAATTAGCAGTGCCCTTTTTTAAGTAACAGCTATTCTGTAACTTTAGCACTAAAACACTTTTTTCTAAAATCAGATTCTGGTGGGAGTTTAGTGAAGTTTTCCAGCTGTTAGCACTGTTAGCTCATAACTTACATAAACAGCACGCTACAAAACAATTTATGTTTTTTTTTTTGCTATGCAGTGGATGATTGCTCTGAACCTAATTTTGTTGTTATGTGACAATGACAATAAAGAATTTAATTGAAATTGAATTGAATTTAATAAGTACAGTAGTAAGTAACATGGAGCTTAAGAATGTTAAAATAATCTAAATATATCATAAAATGTGAGCTCAGACTCTCAAAAGCACATTACTACACACGGACTATGATTGCAGTCAGAGAACATGATCCACTTTAGTGATGTTATACGATGGGATGTTAAAATATAGAGCGTTTCAGCAGCTGCACTGAAAAAAGGCACTTTTATTTTAAATTACAGTCTTTCTGAAGAAAACAAAATATGAAGGATTACCTTATAAAACAGACATTTTTTTATTACAGAAATTGAACCTAAGAATTGTTCTTTAAAGATTGTCCCCTCTGCGTGGCACAGTCCTTTATCTGTCTGTGATTGTCAGTAATTTCTTGCAGATATGAGGTTTCATTTCCTCTCAGATTTAACTCCATCTCTCTCTGTTAAAGCCTGATTTTAATCTGCTGGACTTTTCCTCCTGTAGAAACATCAGGATTGGACTCGAGGTCAACAGCCCACTAACTGGAGACCCTCTGAAGCTTTAATCAAAGACTTAGTGATCCCAATCAGTTTTTTCAGCGATGTATATTAAAGCTAAAATCAAGAGTGTGGAGTTCGTTTGACCTTGAATTAGCAGCTCTCAAAGCTGAAATAATCTTTCACTCATGAATTATTCAAACTTCTTGGTGTCTTTTGTGACACAGCCTGAGGGGACAGATGTAGGCAGAGGAGGGATTGGAGAAATCAGGGGTGACAGCACAGCAGCAGACGTTTTAAAGCTTTGATTTGCTGACTGAACTAATACTGGATCAGCACTAACATGCAGCTCTGATTCAGGACAGAATGAAAGCTCTGCTCATGTTAGAGGTGTTGAACCTGCTGTAATAACAACATCCATCCATCCATTATCTAAACCACTCATCCCTCTCAGGGTCAAGGGGGTGGAGCCTACAGGTACACCCTGAAACGATCCCCTGAACAAGAGCTGAGATGAAATAATGTTTGCTCTGCTGGTCAAGAATTAACCATAAGACACGTACCACATGCACCTGTATGATCCCATGTTTAGTTATCTCTGCTGTTTTTTCTAAATATTTGCTCTGAACTCTGTTTTTGATTTCAGAATTTGTCCAGCACACTCTAAAATCTAACAAGTTGGCATTACTTAAAAAAACATTGGAAACCGATTGCTTTAAAAAATTTAAGTAAATATGACTAATAGTCTTAGATTACATTTATTTTATATTTACTTGTTTTGTTTACTGGGAACCCTGTTGTATTTACTTAATTTTATTGAGTTATTTTAACTTGGATTAAGAAAGTTATATCAGCTTCCTATGTTAGTCATCCACCAGTATCAACTCACACATTCACACTCTTTTATGACCATTTACACACCAGAAGCTTGGGGTAAGTCTCTTGCCCAAGAAGTTTTCACCATTTGTTGCCCGGAGCTGGATTCAAACTTGCAACCTCTTGATTACCAACTAAGTGCACTATCCAACTGAGCCACCAACACCTCACATACAAGCAAGCACAACAAAGGATGTTTAGTAGTTAAAAAAAATAAACAGATTTGTGCCTTCTGACCAAAAGCCTTCAGAATAGTTCCGACCTGGCCTTACTAAAATGACTCAACTTATAATAAAACTGAAATTGAAAAAGTTCAAAACATAAAACAAACACTTGTTTAAATTGGAACATGCGTGACCACCCCCAGACACCCCCTCCTGCTGAAACAGGTGAGTGTCATGACAGGTAAGGATAGGGTTTACCACTTTGTGAACAACAGCTTAAGATCAGTGTTTCCCAAAAAAACAATTAATGGATTTCATCATTCACAGTCTATAATGTCATCAAAAGATTTAGAGAATCTAGAGAATTGTTTGGATTGATTGTTTGCATGGTGGAAAACCAACACTGAATGCCCTGTGACCTTTGCACCCTCACTGCATTATAAAGCAGCATCATCCTGTAAAGGATATCAGCACATGGGCTCAGGAACACTTCAGAAAACCATTGTCAGTTAACACAGTTCATCTCTACATCTACAAGGTCAAGGTCAAACTCTACCACACAAAGACAAAGACAAATATCAACAACACCCAGAAACACCGCCGGCTTCTCTGGGCCGAGCTCATCTGAGATGGACTGAGGCAAAGTGGAAAAGTCTGCTGTGGTCTGAGTCCACATTTCAGACTGTTTTTGGACATCATGGACGTGGTGTCCTCTGGGCTAAAGAGGAAAAGGACCATCCAGACTGTTATCAGAGCAAAGGTCAAAAGACAGCATCTGTGATGGTATGGGGGGGTGTTAGTGCCCATGGCATGGGTAACCTGCACATCTGTGAAGGCTCCATTAATGCTGAAGGTACATACAGGTTTAGGAGCTGCTGCAGTCCAGATCTGTCTCCACTGAACATGTGTGGAGCATCATGAAGCTGAAATACAACAACAGAGCGACTGAAGTCAGAATGTGAAAGAATTCCACCAATAAACATGCTTGTGTCCCAGCTTTTTAGGAGCATGTTTAAGTCAACAAATATAACATAAATGATGTTTATCAGTTTGGATACGGTCTCACTGTATTCTGTTTTTATTTATTACTACACAAGGTCCCAACTTCATTGGAACTGGGCTTGGTACGTGCATAATAACTAAAAATCCAGGCAGACCAAAAATACCAAAACAAGTGTTAAAGTGTTCTGGTCTAGACCCTGACAGTCCAGGACTGAGAACTTCATGTGTCTGGTCTGCAGTGCTGCCCTGATAAGTTTATTTTGAATTTGTGGTTGAACTTTTTCATTTGTTAAAATCACATTTTAGTTCATAATCATAAAATCTGACCTTCCACTTTGCTGACACTCAGTTTCTTTGGCTCACGGTGGATCGGTTTGATCAGAGCTTGGCCTTCAGTTTTCATTCAGTTTCATCATTTATTAGTTAGTTTTCCAGAGATTGACTTTGAAAAGGCACCATGCCCTATGCTGAGTTGTTGTGTTGTGCTCGTATATTAAACCTCAGCTTGTTTTCAGATGACTTTAAGAGGATTCTGTGTGTTTTCAGCCCTGATGTTTGATTTCTCTCATACACCACTGTAGAAAAGGCGCTCTTATAATAATGAATGTGCTCTCTGGGGAGAGCCATCATGCCAATATAAAAATGATTTCCTTAAAAGACTGATGGTGTATTTCCTTTATAAAGAGGATTTCTCAGACAGAAAGTATTAACTGAACCTGTAATCCTGTCCGATCTAACAGACTTCACGTTGGTCCTTTATTTTTAGTGTTGCTGATGTCAGAGTGGTCTCTGAGCTGTTAGTCAGGCTCACAGTCGGTCCTCGGTGACCTGCCGCCTTCAGAGGAAAACACATAAAGCTGAGGCCGCCTTGGGCCACCATCTGTCACTCATACTTACTGCTTTGTTTTCCAACACACCTGTTGGTTTCTCAGGAGCTGGAGCTTTTATCCCTCAGAGAAAGCTGTTTTTGCTCTGCAGTTAGTGATCTGCAGGTCTGATTAATGATTTATGATAAAAAGAAGTTCATGTTTTGACCTGTGTGAATATCAGACAGCCGGCTGAGACGGCCCACGGACTCACTTTGGCTGGTTTACAGGTTTTATCCTTTATAAAGAGTTTTAAAAGCAGGAACCTGCATTAAAGGAACCACACATCTGACAACAGCTCTGCTCGCACGGGAATTTTTAGAAAGTTTTACACCCAAAGGGGAAAGACAAAACTCTGAAACACCAAGAAACGTACTCACTGGATGTGTGTGGCCAACGCAGATGCCATCTACCAGGGCTTCATTCTGGCTGCAGTCACAGCTCTGCCTCTACATTAATCTCACCTCAGAGCTTCGACAGAAAGTTAATATATCAAATATTCCAACAAGTGACCAGGAGACTTCAGAATAAAAGCTTTCTGAGTAAATTTGAGAGAGCAGTCTGGGCTTTAACTCTGAAAAACACAGACAGGAAGTGTAACTGAACTGTTTCTGTGTTATCAGTGACGTATACACCTGCTGTAACCAGTGTTAATTTTGACAGCACTTTTTAGTTTATTTTTAGTTTTAGTCTTTTGCCTAAAATATCTTTAAGTTTTAGTCATGATCTAGTCATCTAAGTTGTTTTTAATTTTAGTCTAGTTTTAGCTGATGAATTTTCACAACATTTTAGTCGATGAAATCTGCTGTAAATTTAGTCGACAAAAAAAATCTTGCCTGCTATTGATCAGATTTCCCAGAAAAAATGAATTTTGGTTGTGGCAAAATGTTTCTCTTAATCAGTCAACTGATATTTATTTGTATGGCGTCAGTTCATAACAAATGTTTTATCTCTGGACATATGGAACCATCATAATCCATCGCCCTTTTCATTTATATACTGTATAAACATTTACAGTAGGTAGCTGTAAATATTACCATAAAATACTGTTAAATTTTCAAAAATCAGTGTACTTCTCCACAATCCATTACCATTCACAGTAATTTACTGTATAGACCTTTCACAGTAGATGCTGTCGATATTACAGTAAAATACTGTCATGTTTACAAAAATCAGCGACAGTGCAGAGAATAAAACTTTAATTTCTGGCCCTAAAAAAGTTCATTTGAAGCCTTCAAGAGGAAATAACTGTAAGGATAACTTCAAGAGTGTTGAATATCTTTGTTTTCTCTGTTTCTGTCCTTTTATGAAAAGGTCAGACTAAAGAGCAGCGTCCCCGCTGGGCTGTAATCTTATTGATTTGACGTTTGCTGCTCATATTCTGCAGTTTTTATTCACTTTTGACATTTCTTCACGTCAGGAATAGATGTCTGCAGGTAAGACTGATCAGACTCCAGCTGCTGGAGCCTCAGTGGGAGTAAAAGAGCATCACCTGGGTGTGGGCTGGGGGTTCAGAGGGGGGCAAACAGCTTCCAAACACCATCTGTGAGTCTGTTTGGCAAAATTTCTATCATCACGGGAATCATTCATGCGGGTCCAATTGTGGAGCAGGGTTTGAGGGAGAGGGGAAAAGTTTTACCATCTCCTGAAATGAAGGCAGATGGCGATGGACGAAGACCCCGCTGAGAGCCATTACTGACCAGAACATGGCTCCAAGCTCCGAGATGAGATCTGTCTGAGGCAAACTGTCAAACTGGACATAAACCTGTTGGACATCGAGATGCGGATGGGTTGGTGCTTTAGGAGGCCATCAGAGTGCAGATCCTCCTGAAAGGTTCACACCAGCAGTCGCAGATATAACTGATATAGAAGAGCAAGAACTGCAGTCCCTTTAATGTCCACTAGGGCTGTCCCCTGCAGTGCGGGGATTTTCAGACTGTGCCGCAAACTTGTTTTTTAAGCTCCAAAGACAAACAAGGTGGGCCGTGAAAGTATATCTTCAGAGATGGTATTTGGCTCGTACTGATTGTTGATTGGATGAAGACACAGCCATGTTTTTAATAAGTTTACCTGATGATTGCCCATGAAGTGTGTCTCTTACTTATGATAGTAATTGACAATGAATTCAATTGGAAATCTCATATAAACCATGTTACAGGCAAAATGTCTAGATCCATTGCAATTCTGAATAAAGCTCAAGATTTCTTAAGACAGAAATCTTTGTGCACTCTCTGTTATCACCCATCACCCATCATCCCATACATGACAAATTGTGTAGAGGTTTGGGGAAACACTTTCTGATACAAAAAAAGCCATATGAATTATCAGTAAAAAACAAACCAATTAGAAACTCTTTCAGGCTCCTCGATGGGACATTTAAGATCCTTTTCTGCTGCTCTCCAGGATTTCTCTGAAACCTTACAGATATTATTTTATCTCTTTGTTCAGTTTGTGGATTTGTTTAAATTCACTTAAAATCCAAACTGCAAAAGACACTGAATATCAAATCTGAACAGCGGCGCTTCAGAATTAAAGAAAATATCATTATGGTTTGATTTTCATCTCATGCAAAAATTCTGTAAATGATTTAAAATAAAGCTCCACATCTCGCTTATTAGAGAGAATAGGATGTGTGAATACAGGAACAGCAGAGGGAAATGGGGACGAGAAGTTAATCAGACTTCATTTGTCAAAGCAGTTCGCCCTTCTCGCTAAGCACTCGCTGATTCTGAATTATTTCCTGCTTTTAAAAAAAACAGTGAAGCTCCTGAAAACTGATGGATTTAACTCTTCAAACTCTGGTAAAACTTTACATTGTTTCCACACATCCCTGAAAATTCACCTTACTGAAAAACTTCCCGGCTCTAATTTCCCTGAAGACTCCTTAAAAACAAGAGAAACAGATGATTACGTGTGGCCTTCATTAAAAACAACTTCAGACTGAATGATTTCCATCGGCACTTTGAATTATTCAGAAAACAAACAGCACTGTTAGAAAACTGCTTGTTCCTTGGAATCAAAAAGAGTCAAAGCACTCTTTTGAGATATTCAGCCTTCATCTCGCGTTTCCAAAATTTGCTTCTTGTTCTCAAAGCCGGAGCCTGCTGAGCTAATTAAAGGCAGTAATTACCTCCTAATTAGTCCACTGAGCGTGTACAGTGACACAAACAATGAAGTCTTTTCTTCTTTTAGTTAGAAAACACTCATGATTTACTACTAACTAACTCCAGTTCCAATGAAGTTGGGATGTTGTGTTCAGTTCAGTTCAGTTAACTTTATGTACCCCACAAGGGGCAGTTCATTTGTAGCTTTCCAATGTGCATTCATGCATACAGTAAATTAACAGAATACAGTGATCTGCAAATCCTTTTTGACCATATTCATATAAATACGCTCAAAAACAACATATTTTATGTTCAAACTGATAAACTTTGGTGTTTGTTGCAAATATTCACTCATTTTACATTTCATGCCTACTCCACGCTGCAACAACAGACTAGGAAAGTTGAAGAATGCTCAAAAAACACCTGCTTGGAACATTTGCAGGTGAACAGGTGAATAGGAATCTCTGAACATAAGTAGCAAAGTGGAAAACTAACACTGAATGCCCATGACCTTCAATCCCTCAGGCAGCACTGCATTATAAAGCAGCATCATCCTGTAAAGGATATCGGCACGTGGGCTCAGGAACACTTCAGAAAACCATTGTCAGTTAACAGAGGTCATCTCTACATCTACAAGGTCAAGGTCAAACTCTACCATGCAAAGACAAAGACAAATATCAACAACACCCAGAAACACCGCCGGCTTCTCTGGGCCGAGCTCATCTGAGATGGACTGAGGCAAAGTGGAAAAGTCTGCTGTGGTCTGAGTCCACATTTCAGACTGTTTTTGGACATCATGGACGTGGTGTCCTCCGGGCTAAAGAGGAAAAGGACCATCCAGACTGTTATCAGAGCAAAGGTCAAAGGACAACATCTGTGATGGTATGGGGGGGTGTTAGAGCCCATGGCATGGGTAACCTGCACATCTGTGAAGACTCCATTAATGCTGAAGGTACATACAGGTTTAGGAGCAACATGCTGCCATCCATCTTATTCAGGGACATCCCTGCTTATTTCAGAGACACTGAAGACACATTCTGCTCCAGTTACAACAGCAGGGACTAGACTGACCTGCTGCAGTCCTCACCTGTCTCCACTGAACAGGTGTGGAGCATTATAAGACCTTGAACTGTTGAGCAACTGAAGTCGAATATCAACAAGAATAGGAAAAAAGGGAAAAGTGTAACACAGGGGTAAACATGCCCCTGTCACAGCTTGTTTTGGAACATGTTTCAGGCATAAATTCCAAAATGAGTGAACATTTGCTTTTATCAGTTTCTAAGTATTTTCTCTCGTTGGTTCATATTCTTTGCTGCTGATGTTGAACACAAACCATGTTTTTATTTGAGTGACCTGGAGAGTGAATCCAGCAGGTAGAAGCCCTCAAACTGTTGCACATGCTGATTTCAATGTACAGAGTTCTCTTCTGTTCTCGCTGAGCTTTCAGACTGTAGCTTTCACACTTTTATACGAAACATCTTGAGTTTGAGCAACCCCCATCAGTTAGACAGAGTGTAACTAAAGTCTGAAGAAGTCTAAGTCTCCTGCCGGGTGTTTGGACCTCTTTGAGTCCAGACGCTCATCACAGCTGAGGATCATGGGGGATAAACTGTTGAAGGCGACCTCAGCCTCAGAAACAACCTCTCTGACTGCTAAAGGGACCAAACAGAGGATCCTCTTGTTACAGATGTGGAGGAACATGCTCGACAGCTGGATCTTATTGCTCTGCTGTGGAGTGAGCTGTGGGAGCTTCACACTGTAACAGCTCCACACTGGCTGTGTTTCTCTGAAAGCATGACTGTGTCTGGGGTGCTGTTAATGAGAGTCACACTTTCAAACCTCAAGGCTTCGGAAAATGTTTCTTATTTGAGGAGGTGTATGAAAAACCCGTGGAAATCATGTGGTGAAGGTTGGAGTCTGTGGGTGAGGCTGCGTTCATTCAGCCGGATTAGAAACATAAAAATGTGCCAAATCCAAACAGCTCATTCTGCTGTTGACTCTTGGTTGGTGTTGTTCGATGATTGAAGTCTGGAGAAAACAGACATTCTGGCAATTTATCAATTTAATCATTTAACAAACAGTCATAAGCAGTGTGTAGAGGAACCATAACATTCCTCCACAGGTTCGAGAGCAAGTGTTGTAGACACATTGCTGACTTTATCACACACACAAAGCTGTGTGCTTTTCTTCCTCAATCCAATAATGATTTCTGTCCCTGGTCATGAAAATAAAGTAAACAATAGCTCAGCTAATGGCTAGTGCTGCTAAATTTACATCTATTAACACACTAAAAGAGGTCTAAAGAGTGATTTATTTGTTTTTTCAAGATTTGCACTACCGACAAACACAAGAGAAATACCTTTATCAGTGAGGATCGGGCTCTGGATGAAAAGCAAACTGATGCTGTTTTTTTGGTGTTTATGTGAGACAAGAGTTCTCAAACCAGGCTGTTATGGACTTATACAGATGAGACAGGCTGCCTTTCCTGATACATATTAGACTGTACTGAACACATGACTGTGGCCAATCATTTATGTCTAAGCTAAACAGCAGTGGCTCAAGAACTGAACCCTGAGGAACTCCTGGTTCTTGAAAATGTAGATTTCTCATAATTAATGATGACACATTTCTACTAATCATAATTTTTGGGGACATTTTTTGCCTTTATTGACAGGAGAGAGAGACAGTGGATAGGCTTGTGAAGGGGGACGAGAGAGAGTAGGGGGGGACACTCTGCAAAGTGGCCACAGGTTGGATTCGAACCCGGGCTGGTAAAAGCATGTATATGGGACGTGCCTGCTTGCACCCCCGCCAGTCAATTAAATTTAAGGATTCACTGAAGACTCAGTCATGGCTGCTAAAAAAACAACCCTGATTGTATTCACATTACTCAGAAACACTTAGATATTTTCAAAAACATTTTTTTATAAAGATTATTTATACTGAGCTCAATCCTGCATTTATCATATCAGGTATAAAATCAGACCAAAGAAAAGCTCCATATTGTATAACAGCTCCGTCTTTGAGCCGATGGTAATCCAGAGGTTTAAGGGTTTAGCATAATCATCCAAAGAGCTCCATCAGAAACACTCTGCCGGCATTTTTAAGGATTCAAGAGTGATCATAGGGTAAAACAGTCCATCCACCTCGGCTTTAAAATGAACCCTGAGGCCAATGGCGCATGCCCTCACCTACGAGGAGCAAACTGAAGAGTAGCATGTAATCAACAGGTCATACTTCCTGCCTAATGCTGATTGGCTGTTTGCATTGATGATATTTTCACACAGAGCTATAAACTGAAATGATCCATAATCTCTTAGGGCTTGTTTTCTGTTTTGAGTTGAACTGTTTGGAAAAATTTGAAGCGCGGGATGTGGAAACTGACTCACAAGACTGAGGCTCAATACAGGATGCTGTGGGGGGCGACATTTGGCAGTCGAAACACTAAAAGTTGGGCACCTGACTGACACGAACAATGACAGGACTTCCTCTCTTGGTCTGCACCACAGAGAGCTACACCAGGAAAAGCATTAGGCTGTAAAATGTTAGGGGCGTATTTCCAGTCAGTGATAAAGTGAAATAATAAAGCCTGATTTTATATGTCACTGAGAGCGCTTTAATTCCGAAGAGTGATATTTTGAGGTGCTTTGGTGGTTGAAATGTGACAAATTTTCAGCCTGTGAGCCGAATATCTGACACATTCCTTCACTCGGGAACACTTCAGATTGCTTTTTTCCAGCAGATAGTGAAATCTGTGGATATCAGTGCAGCCTCCTGGCACACAGCAGCTGTATCAGAGAGAGGAGGATGATGGGAGAATGTTGCTGTGGGCCATCTGGCTGCTGAACCATGGATTCATTAGTCAGGTATAATTCACTTTTTTTCACTTCCTGAGGTAATGCTGTTAATGTACGGCAGCTTCTGCTTGTATTAGATGATTGATCAGCTCTGAGACAGGCAGGGTTAAATATAACACAGAGAAATGTAAAAATAAACCATAACTTCATCTGTTTTATCGCCTGCTGCTGGGACAGTTTGATTTAGTTTTTGTCTCTCAGACACTGAATCAATTATAGTACAATACAGTCTGATATATTTGTCTGTGAGAGACAACTTAGAGAGCAAATTAAGTTCAATGCAAAGAAATGGGCTAAGTTATCCACTGGAAACGGGCTAAGTTAGTACATAATTATCCAGGGCCCTCATCTGTTTGGTAATGACTGAGGAGCTTCGTCTGTTTGGTAATGACTAAGAACCTTTGTCTGTTTGGTAATTACTGAGGGCCCTTGTCTGTGTGTTAATGACTAAGGGCCCTTATCTGTGTGGTAATTACTGAGGGCCCTCATCTGTGTGGTAATGACAAAGGGCCCTCATCTGTGTGGTAATGACTGAGGGCCCTCGTCTGTGTGATAATGATTGAAAGGCCCTTATATGTGTGGTAATTACTGAGGGCCCTAATCTGTTTAGTAATGACTGAAAGGCCCTTATCTGTGTGGTAATTACTGAGGGCCCTCATCTGTTTAGTAATGACTGAAAGGCCCTTATCTGTGTGGTAATTACTGAGGGCCCTCATCTGTTTAGTAATGACTGAAAGGCCCTTATCAGTGTGGTAATGACTGAGGGCCTTCATCTGTTTTTAAAGGCTAAGGGCCCTTGCCTGTTTGGTAATGACTGAGGTCTCCATCTCTTTGGTAATAACTGAGGGCCCTCGTCTATTTGGTAATGACTGAGGGCCCTCATCTGTGTGTTAATGACTGAGGGCCTTCGTCCGTTTTTTAAGGCTGAGGGCCCTTGTCTTTGTGGTAAAGACTGAGGGCCCTCAGTCTTTACAGCAAGATAGGATTTATTAGGAAGAATCACTGTTACCACAAAGAAGTAATCACTGTGCACAGGCTTCCTGCTTCTCCAAATTACATTTATGCTGTCAGTGAATTATTTATTAAACAACCTCCAAACAACGGATCTGGACACTCACAGGTTTTTTTCTTTTTTTTTTTCTTGTTCATTTTCTTTTCTTTATTTTTATTTATTTATTCATTTATTTTTAGCATTATAGGTTTAATCTGGATTACAGTGAATGGGGGTCTTTTGCTGCCCGCTGCCCCCCCTGCCTGTGTCTCCGGCCCTGCTCTCCTCTGATCTCTGCTGTAATTACCTTCAGATGACATGCCAGCCCTCCTGTCGGCCACGCGCCTCCTCGGGCACCAGCAGCAGCCTACATAAAGTGAGCTGCGCGCGCACGGGGCTCATAAGTGAAGCAGACACCGGTTGGAAAAGAGTGAGAGAGAGAGAGAGAGAGAGAAAGAGAGAAAGAGAGAAAGAGAGAGAGAGAGAGAGAGAGAGAGCGCGCGCTGAACATGAGCTGCGGAGACTCTGCGCTCCTGGACGCGTCTCCCCTCCCGGAGCGCACCAGGTGATGCGCTCTGCGGGACTCTGCCCGACCCTGTCAGCGGAGAGGATGGCGGAGCTGTGGACCCACAACACCTCCGTGCTCTCTGTGAACCGAACCACCGCGGGGCAGGACCGGTTCAGCAGCCTGGATGACATCGACTTCCCGGCGGACGGCTCCCCGACGCTGCGCATCCTCATCTCCATCGTGTACTCGGTGGTGTGCGCCGCGGGGCTGGTGGGAAACCTGCTGGTCTTCTTCCTCATGAAGGTGAGAATCCTCAACGTTTACTGAAATATAAGTCTCAGACAGCCAGCGTTAGTGACATCTGCTCTTTTTACTGAGCAAGAAGTGTTGTTTAAGTCCTCGATATGACTGGAATGATTGGAGAAGTGGGTGGAACTGCTTTCTAAATCTGCTTTCAAAGATAGGCAGACTATGGCCACACATTTTTAAATTAAAAATCTTTTTTTTTTTTTTTATTTAAATAACCAATAGTAACCCCTTAAAGCTGGAAAACATGCTCAGGATAATCAATTTGAAGTGTTCAGACTCAATGATTTCATATCTTTCTAAAAGCATTCAAGCTTCGTCAATAAACTCAATAATATTTATTTGACCAATAAATACATCAACTAATACACAGAGAGGTAGATTTGAGTTTTAAATATCCAACATTAGCAAATCTATTGTTCTAAATCCTAAAAATATGAGGAAAATCCATTAAGACTTTCATAATCGCACAAATATTTTGGCAACAATCAGTAAAGTGATGAAGAAAAACAAATATTTCTGCAAATGCGACATGGTCCCTCTTTTCGGTCCAGTTAAAACTATGACTGATAATCACTGACACAGAAAAACACAATCATAAGTAGGACATGTGTGTGTTTGCACATGCACACAGAGAGAAATCGCTGCTCCTGCTCACTAAAGTCGACAATAATGATGATGTTCACACTGTGTGCAGATATGTTTCCAATATCAACCCTTGCAAGATTCGACAGTTTCTCATTTTTTTAACTGCCAAAAATTGAGGCAAACTCCTGGACTTGGTCTAATTTGGCACCATATCAACATTGTTTTTCAAACACTGGATATCATTTTACTGCGATATGTTAGTCTTATCATCTGCATTCTGGTGAAATTTATGCTTCAGAAGAATAAAAGAAAAATATTAAGGCTTGCAAACTATGCATAAACTCTTTCTGTAAGAGGAACAGCTGATTTTATTAATAAATACTGCACATAAATTAACATTTGTACTCAGTATGAGCCGTAGCTCTGGGCTCCTGTGGTTGTACTTCTTGTTCTTGGTCTGATTTAGAGGGGTGTTGATTCATTGTTGTCAGCAATATTTGAAATAATATTTTCTGCCAGTGTTGCCAGATTTTTCTACTGAAATAAGCAACCAGGTTAACAAAGACAAGCCCCAAAACAAACAACCTTCAGCTATTTCTTTTTTAAATGTGATATATTACATTTTTTAAAGAGAAATCTACATAAAGTGTCTTTTGATTTTCATCTACATTACATTTCTATTTCACAGTGATATTTTTTCCTATTTTTCTCTTAATTAACTTATTCAACATCCTTTTCTTTATACAGAAGTGAAGGGAGGGGCTACTGTTATTTACAACTCTGTTATCACTAAACAGTCTGTCTAACCTTGATTTTTGAAGCCATACAGACATAGTCAGGCTTTTATCTGAGTTTTATGTTGATCCTCTGCAGCTTTATTAAGGAGAAAACAGTCACAGCTACATTAGAAATAAATATAATTCTGGCTATACGGATTTCTTTTTGGTGGAAACATCATTTTTGCCTCTTTTTACAGTAAAATTTACATTTGTGTTTGTGTGGGACAAAATAGTTTGTATAACTTCTGAGTTGAGTTTATATTGACAGTAGAGTGAGCATCAGATCCCTCCTGGGTTTGAGGGCACAGTAAGCCCAGATGAGCAACTGCACTTTTGGAACAAGCCCTAAAAATGCAACCTGCAACTGCCAATATTTACAAGCAACTTTTCAAAAAAGAAGCCCAAAGTCGCTTATAATAAGCAGACCTGGCAACTATGGGTTCTGCTCGTTCAAATATTACTGATATAATGATGCAATTTAGACACTTTGCTCATTAATTTGGTTAAAAATACGACTGAAGATCATCGTGTCTATATATGTCTGCTGTAACTTTAGATGCACAAAAAAAAAATCAAGTTGTGCTTCACAGTTGATATAATTATATGTGAAAATGTTGCCAATTTTAACCTCATATTGAGTAACTTATTGTTTTCAGTCATTAGAAATGCCTCTAAACTCTTGCACACTGTCTAATGTCAGCATGTAGGGATGCACCGATTCATTAATCTGCTGAAACAGACCATAATTAGTCATATTCATGCACATAAATCAGACTCAGAAATACTTTATTTATCCCCCAGGGAAAATGTGGGTGGTTAGTTGCCTTTCAAGCAGCATAGGCGTAAGAAAACAAGAAGTGACATCAAATAGGAATTATGTGTAAATTTAACTAGAAATAAGCAAAAATAAAATGAGCAAAGAATATTGTAAGAAATAATAATGATAATTACACGTAAGATTGAGAATTGATTAAATATAAGTTAAAATAAATAAACCATTCCCCCAGTAAGAGACATTTAAAGTCTGATGGCCACGGGCAGGAACGTCATCCTGTGGTGCATCCTGGGAGATGATTCATGCATGAACGTGCTCCTGTGTTTGGCCAGCACATTGTGGAGGGGGTGTGAGGCGTTGTCTAAGATGTCCTGCAGCTTAACAGCTTAGACAGCATCCTCCTCTCCATCGCTGCTGCCCCCCCACAGCATCACTGGCCTTGTGGATCAGTTTTTTAAGTCTGCTGGCGTCCTTCACCCTGAGCCTGCTGCACACACCAGCACACAGGACAGCACCGACCACAGAAGCATCATGCAGTCTTATGAGTGTAACTTTGCCCTGAAAATCATCCACATTGAGACGTTAGCATCTCTTAACTTTAGTAATAAAATGATAAATCAGAGCTAGAGTCATGTTTGTGTGCATGGCTTAATTTTCCAGAAGATAGGACACAAACATCCGATGATAATAAAACAAATGTTTAAAGTAATTACAGTAAATTAATAGAATTGTAAAGTAGTTACGGTTGAGCTTGGCACCAATGAATTCCCAAATGTGAGTGTTATTACTGAGATGCTGATCATCCTAGCATGTAGGGGTCACAGACACCTTGATTTGTGCAGATACCAAACACATTTGTAATCATAAACATTGATGATGTTGTATGAAGTGTTATAACATGATCATAGCCTCATGTTACTTAAGTATGAAGGTGAAGCAGGAACCATGTCTGCAGTTTGGTGGCAGTTCATTATAAATAAAAACAGCAAAAGCAGAGCAGACTGCAGTCTATGCACAGCTAAATCATCTCTAACATGGTTCTAACAGAGTGGGCAGGACCTCCAGGGGCTGCAGAAGGCTCCCTGTAAACAGTAAATATGTATAAATGATCAAGTTTCACCTTTGATTGTAAGAATTTATATATAAAAGTGTTTGATTTAAATAAAACCGCACTGCTGGGTGAGATAAAATGAGGGTCATATGTCTCTGCGAGCAGCATCAGGATTGGATCTCCACCAAAGTCTAATCCCTTCTTCCTTGTGTCATGACCAACACTCCCTGAAATGTTTCATCAAAATCTGTTTGTAACTTTCAGAGTTATCCTGCCAGCAGACAGACACATACCTGCACAAAGACACCTGCACCAGTGCAGGGGTCTGCTGCTCAGTACAGACCCTCACACTGGGGGCCCCACCTCCCTGTTTTTTTCTATTTTGGGGGCCTGAAAATTTCAGGAACCTCAGATGGATATAAAGGTCTGATTCAAATAAAACCAACTTTCTAAACCATTCAAATAATTTCAGGATTAAACCTGCTCCTCCCCAGTTTCACCCACTCTTCCAAAAGCTTCCATCATGCTGAAACATGTCATGAAGCCTCGTCTGTCTCACTGACAGACAAACAGACAAACAGACTTTGTGCATCTGTTGCAGGTGCGCCGCAGCAGGAAGAAGCGCTCCAGCATCAACCTGTTCATCCTGAATCTGGCCGTCACCGACTTCCAGTTCGTGCTGACGCTGCCGTTCTGGGCGGTGGACACGGCGCTGGACTTCAGCTGGCCGTTCGGGAACGCCATGTGTAAGATCATCCTGTCGGTGACCGTGATGAACATGTACGCCTCCGTGTTCTTCCTCACCGCCATGAGCGTCACCCGGTACTGGTCGGTGGCCTCTGCGCTGAAGGACCGCACGCGGCGGCGGGTGTGCCCGGTGCGATGGGTGATCGCGGGGCTGTGGGTGTCGGCCACAGCGGCCTCTCTGCCCACCGCCATCTTCTCCACGGTGAAGAGCGTGGCCGGGGAGCGGCTGTGCCTGCTCGGCTTCCCGGACGGACAGTCGTGGTTGGCGCTGTACCACCTCCAGAAGATCCTGGTGGCCTTCGTGTTCCCCATGCTGATCGTCACCGTGTGCTACCTGCTGCTGCTGCGCTTCGTGCGCCTGCGCAGCATGAACAACAACCAGGTGAAGCGGAGGTCAAGGGTCACGCGTTCCGTCACCATCGTGGTCCTCTCCTTCTTCATCTGCTGGATGCCCAACCACGCCATCACCTTCTGGGGCGTGCTGGTCAAGTTCAACGTGGTCAACTGGGACAAGATGTACTACATGGTGCACACGTACGTGCACCCGGTGACCGTGTGCCTGGCGCACACCAACAGCTGCCTGAACCCGGTGCTGTACTGCCTCATGCGCCGCGAGTTCCGTAAAAAGATGAAGGACCTGTTCTGGAGGATTTCCTCTCCTGCGGGGGCGAACAGCTGCCCGTTGAGGCCGTTCTCCGGGACGGTGAGGGCGGAGCCGGAGGACACGCAGATCGTGATCCCGCTGAACAACGTGGAGACCGAGAACTATCGTCTGTCTGTGTTAACGGAGCAGGGCGACGCCGAAACGCAGCTGAAATAAACTCTTTAAGGAAAACTGTTTACACCAACATGTGAATGAAGACTCACTGAGATGCAGATTCAACAATCGTCTGATGCTGCTGGAGTTTCTCCTCTTCATTCGACTTCCTGTGGAGGGCGCTGTGCCAGATCCAAAACAGAGGTGTCAGAGAAGTCATCGCAGCCGTACTCGGGATATCAAATGTTTTTTTTGACTTTGACTTTGCAGAAATGGATTTTCTATTATTTATCACGTTTTTAGAAGGTGAAACTTTAAAGGAGTTTATAAATCATGCACCTAAAGCGCTCTGCTGTACTTCTGCTCCTCGTGACCCACTTCGTGCTGATGCTGTTTCCATCCTGAAGAGCTGAACCCTCTCTCAGCAGAAATGGAGGATCTGCGTGGCTCTGTGTGTGCAGCAGGGACGGCTCGGCCTGCTGCTGCTTCTCTCATCAGTCTGTGGAGTGTTTCTCACCTTTGTTGTGGCTGATGTGTAAAATGTTAAAGCTTGAGTAAGTGAATGTAAAAACAAAATCACCTGCCATTTTGACCTTAAAATGTCTGGAGAATAAAATATTTTCTTGGTGGTGACATTGATTCAAGTCTTGGTGCTGTTTCAGGCTGATGAGCTCAGTACACCTGGGATCTCTTTGGTCTGGCTGTTGCAGGTGTTACTCATATTCAGATGCAAAAATATCAAAAATCATGACCATTAAACCCGAGATACAGACTGAACCATGGGCTGAGAGTTTAGTTGCCTCCCAAAGTTGCATACATGGCTCCTAACCTTATAGCTCCCTTATTTAATGAATTCATTATAAAGTCAGTGAGGATATTAGCACAACGTTTGTCAGAAATCTTTTTTATTTATTTATTGTCTATTTGATGTGGACATCACAATTACATTGAACAAACCAGATGCACTGTTTGAGTGTTTTAGCACATGCTAATTCACAACACTTGTCCACAGGGGGGGTTGAAATGATAAAATAATAAAAGTAATAAGAGAAGAAAGAGGAAAAAACTGTACAATAACATTACAACAATAAAAGAGAATCCATTTTTCCAGATTAAATATATATTCATAGATATATAAGCAATAAAGCAAAGGCAACATGGTCAAGCAACCAACCATTTAAAACTGTTCATGTGAGCACTGTTGTTTTGATTTTTCGTTGTTTGAGTCCTTTGTTAAAAACATTAATGCTGGTCTTTTACAGAATTCCTGACATATTAAATGTCTCTCATCAGGCTCAGGGAAATTTAACCACCTCCTTCCAAAATCTTACTGCTTTGTTTTCATTCAAGTGGACATTTGTGCAGTTTTTCATAAAAATCCTGTTAAGAATTTTTGAGATGTTGCATAAACATGCGAAGGAGGATCAGGAAGGTCTATGACCTTGACCTTCGAGGACAAGAGGTCACACCATGTCCTATTCCTCACTCTGAACTGAGGCTGACATTCACAAATATGGTCGGCCCAAACAACAAGCTACATGATATTTCACCTTTGATAAACGGTCCAAGACCAACATGGCTGAAAAACCTGAAGGACCAAGTGGTTTTTACTTGATGTCGGATCGCTCATTTGAGGCTGACTCACTCGTTCTTACTAAAAGTCAAATTTCAAGACAAGAAAATCTCACTAGACTTATTCTGATCCACAACTTCCTGACATGTCTGGATAAAGATCTTATTTGAAGGTATAAAAACAAAAAATAAGGCCTGAGTTGCTTGTAATAAGAAGTAAAATAATCTGCCAATAAGGCAAATTTAACTTGAGCAGATATTAAACTTTCACTTAAGACCCTCACTGAGTCAAACTTCTCTTGTTTCAATGGCAGTTTTTATTTTTTTTTTTACGAACAATTTAATGCCTTATTTTTGCCTTGTATTCCTTAAAGTAAGATATATATCTGGACTGGTGAAGTGAATGTAGATTATAATGAATGTTTTGGATGTTTTTGACTTGAAAATAGATGAACTGAGTTTTTGCAGTGCTCCTCCTAAATGTATTGGTTGCTAATGTCCTTTGGTGATAAAACACGTTCTTTAAGACTGTACAGATCTTATCCTCTAAGAGAGGTTTTACGGAGTACCTGGTCTACAAGATCTTTTTAACAGAGTCAAAGCAGAAGTCAAAAAAAATAAATGAGTCCAAAGACATGGAAGTGAGTTAGCATTTTAGCACATCTTGGTTCCCTCTTCCCAAAGTCTATGGGATTTTAGAACAAATCTTTGGACGAATGCTGAAATAATTCAGAAATAAACACATGCAGATGTGATTTTAACATTTCATTTTGCAACTTAGAATTCATCTGATATTTCCTTTTGAATTTTCAAGTGTTATTATGTTGTGTTGAAGTTGTTTTATAGTTAAATGATGGTTGCTAAAGAGCTGCTAACAAGGACTACAAAAACAGCCGAGAACCTGCAATGCAATCAGTTAAGACCGCTTTTTAATAAACAATAATTCATACAGCGTAGCCACAGCCATGAGCTCTGACTTGATCAGGTCATTAGACTGGGAGCAAATTCTCAAACTAGAGGTTACAGTGTGAAGGTGTACACTGGAGGTGTGGCTGCTGCTCCAAGGTCAAACAGCCACACTGCAAAAACTTGGATCTTAGCAAGTTTATTTGTCTAATCTCAAGTCAAAAATACCCACAATACTTATTAAAATCAAATTCATTTGATGAGTCCAGATGGTCATATTATTACAAGGAATGAAAAACAACAATAAAGCACTGAATAACTTATAATCATCAGAAAATATCTGCATATGAAACAAGCAAATTTTACTCCTTGAGGTTCTTAAAATCAGGAGTAGAAACTACTTAAAGGTGCAGTGTGTAGAATTTGGCATTTGAGGGACATCTATCGTTCAGATTCTAGAATGAGCCCAACCGTAACCAAAACGTCACATCGCTGAGCAACAGAAGCCTGTGACGACCAAAAGGGATCGTGAACACGGCATCATTTACTAAAGTGACAAGGTTTATAACCATTACTATTTTTATAGATTATAGGTCAGTTGTTGTCCTCTCTCCTCTTCTTCGCCTGCATTCCAGGTAGATTTCAGAACCAGCGGACAGATTCGCATTTCGTTCTTTTTGTCCCTAAGATCCACCCGTAGACAACATGGCGGATCCTAATGTCAGCCTACATGATCGCAGCCCGCGGTAATGTGAATTTTTTGAAGTTTTTTCAAACCAAATAAAAATAAAACAAACGTTTTATGGTGATGATTGTACTCCTATTTTGATGGACTTTACATACAAATAAAAACATTATATCCTATACTCACCGTTTCTGTTCAGCGAAATGATGCCAAATTCTACACACTACACCTTTAAGATAGCACATCTCACTTCCAAGACATTGTACAAATAAAATTTGTCTTGCCACACTGGAAGATATTTGAACTTATTACAAGCAATCCAGGGTTTGTTTTTGTTTTTAAAGTTGTAAAATAAGATGTGTAGCTGGACATGTCAGGCAATTTTGGCTTACAGTAAGTGTTACGATATTTTTAGAATTTTAATTGGATGAATAAACTTCCTTAGATTTGAGTTTTTGCAGTGTTATGATAGCTTTTTACTCCATCACTTATAAGCCTTAACATTTATTGATTATTATAAAGAACAAAATGCATAATCTTTATTCTTTTTTTTTGTTCTACAGAGACCTAAGTTTGGGCAAAAAAAAAATCCCAAAGACATTTTTAGTCGAGGGAACCAGTGTGATGCTAACTCCCTGTGTCAGAGGCAGTATTCTTAAGATTTCACATCACATTCAAAAGCAAAGGACGACCCAAATGCCCTGATCTTTTTTACCATTAACTTCCAAAAATCTGATATTATTTTTCAGTGTCATGGTTGACATTTGGAGAATCATATAACTTTAAAAATGATGTAACCATACTGGTCAGAAACGAAGCCTGGCATGCTGACCGTGTTGAGTCTGGATGTAGTATTGATTATGGGTGTTCGCCATTAAATAACTTCACATCACTTCCTCTCTCCTCTTTGGGCCTGAAAGTCCCTGCGCCATGTTGAAGGATCTCCCAAAAATTCACCAGGAGGAGGTGAGGATGGAGGAGAGAGGAGGCTTCTGGAGGAGCTCAGAGCGAGGAGACACCAGTGTTTCCTCTCAGGAAGTCTTTCAGCCTCAGGTGGACTGAGATTGGTTTGGAGACATGCCACACCTTCACTCTGACTTTTACACAGTTTAAAGAGTTGATCTGAAACACTTTAAACTTCACACAGGAGGATTCATGTATAAACTGATGTTTTATGTGAGGCCACATCACTGGGACATCTTCCTGTTCATTTTTTGATATCAGAGGGTGTTTGTGGAGTGAGCCAACCAGCTGAGCAGCTCAGACTGATCATTTTAGTATTTTGAGCCTCTTCTGTCCTCGTGTCTCTTCCTCGCTCCTCTCTTTCAACTCCTCGCTGGGAGGAGCGAGTGAAGGAAGTAAAATGGACAAAGTTATGAGAAAGACCGTATGTGACTCTACAGGAGCGTTTGTCATGATTGCATTTAGAAAAGAAAACAAAAAAACTAGCTTGGATAACTTTTAACAACAAAAGCCAAAAACAATTTACAAAACTTACTTTAACTGATAAGTCAGAAAAAGACGACGCACAGGTGAGACAATCACACAGATGGACACAGTCAGGGGAACGAGGTTAAAATCAGGCTGACACAGCTGGCTGAAATCCTGTGGTCTGATCAGATCTTTGGCTTTGCTGCATAAACAGAGGGTCCCCACGGGTAACCAGATTGGGTTTCAGTGAGGAAGAGAAGGACGTGTTTGTCTTTTGTCCTTCCCAGCATTCACATTTGGACCCAGTGTTTGACAATAAAAGGCAGCTGCATCAAGATCATGGATTCATGAATCCTGATCCGAGCATTAGCCTCTCTGTTCTCGACCGTCTGCCGGAGGGGGAAGAGAGTGGGTTTGGGCTCTTGTGTAACTTCACACTGGTTAACAAAGTGGAAATGAATTTAATCCTGTTGGTCAGCATGAGGATGCACATCACTGACGTCAGACCAGGGCGTCGAACTGGATCCAAGAAAAAGTCTAACATGGCAGTCACACTGGGTCTGGATGCAGAATTGATTTCAAGTCTGTTTTATTGATATGACACATTTTTAATAACGATCAAGTTCACCAAAGTGCTGCACAGTGACTACCAGGCAGGAATAAAATGAAATGAAAATACAAAAATAAAAAATACTACAAAAAAGATTTAAAAAAAAACTCGTTAAATATAACAAAAAACACAAGAAAACTTGGAAAAATAAAAATTTAAAGCCAACCTTAAGAAAAATAAGAAATCCATGAAAACAGAGAGCAAACAGTTCTCATGCTGAATAAAAAGCCAACAAATTAAAGTGAGTTTTAAGACAAGATTTATTATTGAGGGCACACGACAGAGAAGGCTCATCAAGCTTTTAGCCTGGCCTTTGGGATGACAAGAAGAAGCTCAAAGACCTTGAGGGGGTATTAAAGATCAGAGATGGTGCAAATCCAGTTAAAGATTTAAAGACAAACAATAAAATCTTAGACTGAACGGGGAGCCAGTGGAGAGAGACCAGGATGGGGTTGACATGTTCCAGAGTTATTTTTGTGGATATGGACAAAAACTCAAACTAAATTAACTGACATTTTCATCAACATATTAAAACTACACTAAAATGTCTGACAGAGACTTATCCAATCAGACCTGAGGAAACATAAAAATGCCTTATCCTTTACACTTTTTAGTCAACTAAATTTACAGCAGATTTCATTGACTGAAACTAGACTTAAATTAAACCAATTTAGATGACTAAATTATGTCTAAAACTAGAAGATATTTTAGGCAAAACATTATAACTAAAACTAAAATTAGCACTGATATGTCCCCATTTTTTAGTACCTGTTAAAAGACGAGAGGAAGCATTTTGTACCAACTGCAGATGAGTGATGGATGCCTGATTTACGCCAACATAAAGATCATTACAGTCATCTAAAGGTGAGGAAATAAAGGGAGAAGCACATGCTCAAAGTTATTCAAAGATAAAACCGATTAAATCTTGGATAAAAGCCTCAGAGTTTATCTGCTGATCCAATTTAAAATCACTGTCAACTTTTACACCAGGATCATCGACGGTGGATTTAAAATAAGATTTCAAGAGCTCAGGTCTGAAAGAGGAGCATCGCTCAGTCTCCTGGAGTCAAAAACAATAATCGGTTTTGTTTTCATTAAATTTTAATGAGCTTGAGGCCATCCAGGCTTTAATGTCCTTAATAGACTCACTCCATTAGGGTTTTACTGGAGCTGCCATCGTTCTTCTTCAAAGGCAGGCAGACCGTGAGATCATCTGCATACAGATGATAAGACACACCATGCTTTATAAAAATCAAACCAGGAGGCAGCAGGTACAGAAAGTGAGGAAGCGGCCCCAGGATGGAGCCTTTGATTTGTGGTCCTGAACAAGTGATGCACTTGAGTCAAGGGAACTGATGTGTTACCGTGTCGTAAAGTAACCAAACACTGATCTAAGGTCACGAGCTGTTGAGTCAACTAAATATAACAGACACCCTGCAAGAGCTCTCCATGTTTTCTTCAAAAATGGAGGTCGCAAGCTCTTTCTGAGTGGGTGTCATTTCAGTCGGCTAAGTTCTTCTCTGGTCGACTTCCCCCTCGGTTCTTGTGCAGGCCCCTGTTCTCATGAAAAGCAGCTTTACAGGCAGACATGTAGGACATGAAGTGACATGTTTACAGCACAGTCTGCATCCGACTCCCTGTACCGTGAAAGCTGTCCCAACATGGACGACTTTTACTTGACAGGGCAGAGATAAATGTTTCTGTTGGCAGAGGAGCACCATGAAGATCTCATGTCCGGGCTGTGTCCATCACGCTTCTTTAAAGATGGAGGATGTTTAATTTGGAGGTTTTATGGTGAGACGGGAAGTTTATACGAGTAAAACATCAGGGAGGAAGGAGAACCTGAAAAAAAGCTCAGGGACACAGCCTAAATGATGGGCAGAAACATTTTAAACAGGACTATAAAACAACAGACTGAAATGAAAAAACACATCAGAGAGGGAAATGTTCGCCAACTGACGTTAAATGATCGAGTTCAAAGTTGATAAATCAGGGTTAAATTATTAAATGTCAAATAATTACATGAATGAACTTAGAATCGCAAGAATTGAGTTCAAAATTTGAGGAAGAAGTAAAAATCAAGAAGCTAGGGCTGCTCAGTTGTGACAACACCATGTTTACATTTTTTTTGAATAATAGAGAAATATCTAAAAGATAATATGTTCTGATAATAATTCTTTAGGCTCACTGTAAGCCAGAATTATCAATGCATTTTACCCTTTTATTAAATTATCAAATCATAGAAGCTAAATTACAATGTATTGAGGGTAATGTTAACTTGCCCACCAGATCGACAGTTCAATATACATTAATTTTTCAGGATATATTTCACTAGTCCATTGCTATAGCTTCATGAAAATCCAGATGAGAAAAGAAAGAGGTTAATATTTTGAAAATAAGATTAAATATCCAATAATTTAAAAGATCAAGAACTGTAAAAGATTAAAGTCGGAACAACACAACAAGTGTTTCTACCTAATTTTCATTTTGCATCACTTAACTGGAGCTACTTTTCAAACCTTTGGTTTCAATCCGGCGGCTGTAAATGTGCAAGTGCCAAAAGCTGCAGTACCTCGAGTGTCCACTTGGGGCTGGCTGCAGCAGCCTGACATCTACACCATTGTATACAGGGGAGAGATGTTTTTTATGGCCTTAAAAAATGTCTTTACAGCCTGGTTCAAAAAACAGCTTCAGCCTAAAACTATAACACGTCTATGTGCTCTCTCATATACTCTTTAATGGAGGATTTATTGAGCATTTCAGCTTTTGCAAATGTGGCGTTGCTATTGGTCCAAACTCCCAATTCAAAAGGGCCTTTCTGTCTGTGAGCAGATTGAGCTAGAGTTTGGTTGAGATAACACATGCAGTATGGTGTTCTGAAGGCTAGGTTAGTCCTGACATCACAATCAGAGATTTTTAAAATCTAAACGGTGAGAGAGCTCGCACGTGAAGACAGATAATGACTTATTTAGCTTTTGTTTTTGTGGTCTGTGCTGTGCCACAGGAAGGTGGCTGGGGCACACCACACACCAACAGACTCACTCAGTGACAACCAACTCTCCGAGATCATAACCTGACGTGACTAAAGTGTTAATAAACATGATCGATGACAATTAGCTTCCTATAACATCCTTGGCATTTATAAGCTCCTCCGTATCAGTTTGTTATATATGATTTACATCTTATGCTGTATTGACGCTCGTGTTTGGCCACAAATAAAGAACTAGTTCATCTGTTCTTGACATCCGTCTGACTTGATGCTTTGCCTTCACTCTCACTGCCATAGCTACGTTTGCTTCTTGCTTCAGCCAGCTTGCTCCCTGATTAGCTTTGCTCTGGTCCATGTGACAAAACACAGAGGACACACAGATCCTTTTCAGAGAGGAAAAAATGTCTCTGGACACATCTCACTCCACAGGATAATCAGGAAAGATCATCTTTAGGAAATCCAAGAGCTGCCAAGACGCTAGTAGTTCAGGAAGCAAAGGAACAAGTTTGTTTCCTGAACTACAAGTGTTCTTCAAGACTCTTTTGTTCTCCAAGTTATTCTTAAAAGTTGGTGAAGCTGTGCCAGAGCATCTAACTTTTGTTTAAGATTGTATTTAGGACCACCAGATGATCAGCCTTACCTGTCTTTGGTCGTAAGTGGGAACCCGAGCAGAAACATGTGCCAGTTACCTTGTAGTGTGTGCCCCCCTTTAGACATTGATCCATCTATAGACGGATCATTAAACTTTTTAACATAAAGTTCATTCAAATGCTGCACTTTACTCTTGTTATAAAATATTTTATCCTGGAATTAGCCTTATTGTTTAGTTACAGTCCAGTTAATGACTCAGATCTACTGAAATAAGAGAAGTGATTGAGGAGCAGTCTGGTGTGTTTTTCTCCAGATCAATGCAGAAAATTGAACAACAATAGATCTTAATATTTTATTATCTGAGTTTCAGACCTCTCACAGTGTCTTTCAGTATTTAAGGCTTGAAAACTGGTGAAAAATGTTTTGTGTTATCGCTCGCAGAAACATCAGGAGTATACATCATGTTTATTGAATGCCCTGTTCCTGACCTTCAGATAATAAAAAGAAACGAGGACACAACAGCGAGCAGCTCATCCTCCTTGTTATATAAAGACGTCCAGCCTATAAACTGTGGGTGAGCTTTGCCCCTTCTTTAACGAGCGTGCACAAAGCCTTGATCACATAACGCTGCAAACAGATGAGAATTGAGGAAACAGGATACACAGCTGCAGCCTATCAGGCCTGAGACACTCACACGGTGCAGTAGGTTTAATGTGGAGCCTCCGCGTGTTTTAGTTTCAGATTTAACGCAGAGGCCGAGCCCTTTCAGTCCATTTACTTCATCATGTTCACACTTATTAAGGCCACCACCTCACAGCACAATGAGACACTGTGACAGGTAAGATTAACTTTTAACATTAAAAAACTGTTCAGAAACATGGAAAGATCCCTTGACAGATCAAAAGGTGTAATATGTCCTTTATTATCTCCACAGTAAAGAAAAGACTTGGAGGCTTTGGTTTGGTGCCTATTAAAGGTCTGTGAGTGCATCTGCAGTGCAGAAAAACAAAAAGCAGAAACCTCAAATGTTGTTAAATAAAGTTGAAGATTTAAAGAGCTGCAGTTCTTTGGGCGTCCACTAGAGGCTGTCTGCAGGAACACCAGAAGTAACTGGTGACTCCAAATTGTCCTTAAGTATGAGTGTGAGTGTGAATGGCCATCCGTCTCTCTATGAAGCCCTGTCATTGGCTGTCCAGGGTGTCAGCTAGTATAGGCTCCAGCCCCTGCGACCCGTAAAGTTATAAGCAGTATAGATAATGGATGGATGGATGAGATCACAAGAAACACGATTACTTGCTGATTTTAAAACCTAAAAATCAACACTATGATTTTTAACATTAGAGAATATAAACCCAGAAATGTACTTGCAAAACTACAAATATCTTAAAATAGTAGTAGTAGTTTATTTTGAACATGTAAGAAACACATCTAATATATTATGTACATTTATACAAATATAGCAAAATGCAAATACAAAAGTAAGCAAACAAAGGTCCCTTAAAAAAACAACAACATCAATTGATTTCATTTACATGCTTGAAAAGGAGTGGGAAGACATACAAACACAAACTTATTAAATCCCACCCCTTCTCCATTAGGTATCAAAAGTCAGTTATTCCATCCATTTCTTCATTGACATGAATTCAATTACTAAATCTCATACAAAATAATCAACAACCATAAATGCCTTATATATATATACACACACACACACATATATACATATATATATATATATATATATATAATAATAAACTTTATTTAAATACCACTTTTTAAACCAGCGGTTTACAAAGTGCTTTGACAACAGGTAGGAACATAAAGACAGCAAAGCACACACACATACATATAACTTGCCCCCAAATGTCTTATTATAATAAAATAAAAATTTATATCTGCAATCAGCTGCTTCAGGACCAGTCTTTCCAAGTTCAACATGTCACATAGCACAGTAATTGTCAGGGGTTGTAATAACCCGGTGTGAATGAGGTGTGGACCCAAAAGCTCACACAGGCAGTCAAACAGGTTTGAGGGTTTTTATTGTCCAGAGAGGTGAAAGATCCAACATCCAGAAACTGAGCTGAGGCAGAGTGTTAAGTTGGGCAGCAAAGCAGGGACACGAGGGAGGCACTGGGGAGAAACAAACAGACAGCAACAGTTAGTCGTGCACATGAACTACTTACAGGAGAAAATGTCTCAAAGGGACAACTGATAATTCCGCAGGAGAAATACCACTTTAGTCTGCGAATTCTCTCGCGCTGATCCTTCCTCAAGGAGATCCTTTTAAGCACTGGAAGATGACTCAGATGAGGAGCAGGAGTGCAGCACCAGAGCAGGCTGCTGCAGGTGTGAGTGCTGAGCTGATTGCACACACACACACACACAGGAGGGAGGGGGGAGGAGAGGCTCACAGAGAGGATCATGACAGTACCCCCTCTCTAATGGACGCCTCCTGGCGTCCTTCCAGGCTTGCCGGGATGTGCTGTATAAAAATCATCAATCAGTGAGTTATCCAGAATGAGCTTACGCGAGATCCATGACCGCTCCTCAGGTCCATAACCCTCCCAGTCAACCAGGTACTGGAAACCCCGTCCACGGGGCCTGACATCCAGAATTCTGGATACGGAGAATGCAGGGTGGTCATCGATGATCCGGGGGGGTGGTGGGGGGACGGTCGGAGGGCTGAGGTCACTAGAGGAGACAGGCTTGAGAAGGGACACATGAAAGGTGGGGTGGATCCTGAGAGATGCTGGCAATTGTAATTTCACTGAAGATGGATTAATGATCTTGATGATGGAGAATGGTCCAATAAATCGGGGTGATAGTTTACGTGAGTCCACCTGAAGAGGCAGGTCTCTAGAAGAGAGCCATACCCTGTCTCCCACCTTATACTCCGGAGCTGGGGTGCGATGCCTGTCAGCGATTCGCTTGTTGCGGTCCGCTGAGCGAGTTAGCGCCGCCCTGGTGTTCCTCCACACCTCTTTAATCCTCCGAAGATGTTCCCTCACCGATGGAACGGCCACAGTATGCTCCTGTCCTGCAAACAGGGGAGGCTGGAAACCGTTACAGATCATAAAAGGAGACATACCTGTGGCCGAGCTGGTGAGGGAGTTGTGGGCATATTCCACCCAGGGGAGGAAGGAGCTCCAGGACGTGGGTTGTTGGGCTGCTACACAACGCAGAGCCATCTCCAGGCTCTGATTTGCCCGCTCTGTCTGGCCGTTGGTCTGAGGGTGATATCCAGATGAGAGGCTGGCTGCTGCGCCCACCGCCTTGCAGAATTCCTTCCACACTAGAGAGGTAAACTGGGGACCTCTGTCGGAGACAATGTCAACTGGGATACCATGAAGCTTAAACACATGGAGGACGAGTAGGTTAGCAGTCTCGAGAGCAGAAGGTAGCTTAGTAAGGGGCACGTAGTGAACAGCCTTCGAGAAACGATCAATAATAGTCAAAATAACTGTGTTACCTTCAGAAGGGGGTAAACCGGTGACGAAGTCCACTGCAATGTGTGACCAAGGACGACTGGGAATGGGTAGAGGGTGCAGCAGACCAGCAGGGGGCTGGTTGGAGGTTTTCCCCCGGGCACAGACAGAGCAGGCGGAGATGAACTCGCGGGCATCCCTCCCCAGGGTGGGCCACCAAAAGTGCTCTTGGAGAAACTGAATAGTCCTGGAGATACCCGGGTGGCAGGTAAGCTTAGAGGTGTGAGCCCACTGGAGGACTTGAGAACGAGCGGCATCCGGGACAAAGAGCCGATCAGGGGGTCCAGTCCTGGGGTCCGGTTGATCCTTCTGAGCCTCCTGAACAATCTGCTCTATCTCCCAGCGGGCGGCTCCCACGAAACAGGAGGAGGGTACAATGGGGTCTAGGTCAGCAGAGCCGGTGCAGGGAGTGTGCTGACGGGAGAGGGCATCTGGTTTAATGTTGCGGGATCCGGGTCGATAGGTGAGGTGATAGTTGAATCTGCTGAGGAAAAGGGCCCACCGGGCCTGACGGGGATTGAGCCTCTTGGCTGTGCGGAGGTAAGCCAGGTTCTTATGGTCGGTCCAGATGGTGAATGGAGTCGCTGTTCCCTCCAGCCAGTGCCTCCACTCCTGCAATGCCCACACTACTGCCAAAAGCTCACGATTACCGATATCATAGTTCCTTTCAGATGCTGACAGCCGACGGGAAAAGAAAGCACAGGGATGCACCTTTTGAGTCTCCGGGTGACGCTGAGACAACACAGCTCCAGCTCCTGTTTCAGAGGCATCAACCTCGACTATGAAAGGGAGAGAGGGGTCAGGGTGCTTGAGTACAGGGGCACTAGTAAACAGTTCTTTCAAACGGGAGAAAGCAGCGGCTGCTGCCGGAGTCCAGATGAAGGAGGTTTTGATAGATGTGAGACTTGTGAGGGGACTGGCTACTTTACTGTAATCCTTGATGAAGCGTCGATAAAAGTTCGCGAAGCCCAGGAAGCGTTGCAGTTCCTTGCGGGTGGTGGGAGTGGGCCAGTTAGCTACTGCCTGTGTTTTGGCTGGGTCTGCTTGGAGCTGTCCCTTGGCGATGATGTAACCAAGGAAGTGTACAGAGGTGGCATGGAATTCACATTTTTCTGGTTTGACAAACAACCTGTTTTCGAGGAGACGTTGGAGGACTTGACGCACATGCTGATGGTGTTCTTGCAGGGATTTGGAGAAAATGAGGATATCGTCCAGATACACAAACACAAACCTGTTGAGCATGTCTCTGAGAATGTCGTTAATGAGGGTCTGGAAGACTGCGGGGGCATTGGTGAGTCCAAAGGGCATCACTAAATACTCAAAGTGTCCTAGAGGGGTGTTGAAGGCGGTCTTCCACTCGTCGCCTTCCTTGATACGAACCAAATGGTAAGCGTTGCGAAGATCTAGTTTGGAGAAGATCTGAGCTTCACAGAGGGGTTCAAATGAGGGGTCAATGAGAGGAAGAGGTGACTTGTCTTTAACTGTTATCTCATTTAGCCCACGGTAGTCTATGCACGGTCGGGGGGAGGAGTCCTTCTTTGTCACAAAGAAGAAGCCAGCAGCCACAGGAGAGGAGGATGGTCGTATCAGCCCGGAGGCTAAGGAATCTTTAAGGTAGGCCTCCATGGCCTCTTTTTCTGGGCGGGACAGGTTATACAATCTGCTGGTGGGTAAGGGGGCCCCGGGGAGTAGCTCAATGGCACAGTCATAAGGTCTATGGGGGGGAAGGGAGAGTGCCTGGTCCTTACTAAATACCGGGGCAAGGTCGTGGTACACTAGGGGGACACAGCTGAGATCTGGTGGAGGAACAGGTGCACGGGGAACCCCAGTGGCCGGAATAGCCGAATGGAGACAGAGAGAGTGACAATGTGTGCTCCAACCTATGATGTTAAGATTGGTCCAATCAATAGTGGGGTTGTGCTTTCTAAGCCAAGGGAAGTCAAGAACCACTGGTGAAACAGGGGAGGGAATGATAAATAACTGAATGGTCTCATGATGGTTACCTGAAATAATAAGAGTGAAGGAAGCTGTCTGGTGAGTGACATGAGTGATCAAACGCCCATCCAGGGCTGTAACCTTCTTGGGTGAAGACAGGGGCTTGAAGGGGATTTGAAGTTGATGAGCCAATCCTTCGTGGATGAAGTTGTCGTCGGCGCCTGAATCTATGAGAACAGATACTGGGAAGCTCTGAGATTGCCACATTATGGTTGAGGGAACAGCCATGCGAAGAGGAGAGCCAGGGGGGGATGAAGTCTGGCTCACCAGTTTGCTCTCACTCACTGGTGAGCCCAGTCTTTTAATGTAGCTGGGCAGGAACGAATGAAATGTCCAGGTTGCCCACAATAAAGGCACAGTCTTTTCTCCATTCTTCTCTGTCGCTCTTGAGGGTGCAGCCGAGCCCGACCCAACTGCATGGGCTCCTCTTGAGATTCAACCAGTGGCTGGGAAGCTGGTGGGGACTCTGAAACCGGGGAAACTGGCCCTGAAGGTAACGCTGTTTTAGGAAACCTCTCTACTCTCTCTCTAGCTCTCTCCCTCAGCCTATTATCTAGCCTGATGGAAAGAGAAATCAACTCCTCAAGAGAGGAGGGCTCGTCCCTGGAGGCTAATTCATCCTTAAGCTGCTCTGATAACCCCTTAGCATAGATCCCCATAAGTGCTGCTTCATCCCACCCACACTCATTAGCAAGAATCCTAAATTCAATCGAATAAGAAGCAGCTGACAGAGAACCCTGAGACAAAGACAGGAGACGCCGAGAGGCCTCACTCCCCTTAACGGGGTGATCAAAAACTTTTTGTAACTCCTGAGAAAACAACTCAAAAGAATTCAACACAGGGGAGGCGCTGTGCCACAGCGCAGTAGCCCATTTAGCGGCTTTACCTCTCAACAGATTAAACATAAACGCTATCTTAGCTCTGTCACTTGGGTAACTAGAAGGCTGAAGGTCAAAAACTAAGTTACAATTTAAAATAAACTGACCACAGGAACCTAAATTACCTGAATACGGCTCAGGAACCGGCACAAAGGGCTCTTTAATGGGGACAGGAGTCTGGGACAGAGTGGCTGTCTCAGGAGAAAGACTCACAGGAGCTTGAGGTGAAGACTGCACTTGAGAAGCCAGGAGGGAGAGTTGTTGAGTTAATTCATGGAGTGACTCCATGATACCATGCAACATCTTGTCATGTCTTCCAACGAGGATACCTTGATTTGTGATAGCCTCCTTGACTGCGTCCGGTGTTGCTGGGTCCATGATGGCGAGAGAATTCTGTCAGGGGTTGTAATAACCCGGTGTGAATGAGGTGTGGACCCAAAAGCTCACACAGGCAGTCAAACAGGTTTGAGGGTTTTTATTGTCCAGAGAGGTGAAAGATCCAACATCCAGAAACTGAGCTGAGGCAGAGTGTTAAGTTGGGCAGCAAAGCAGGGACACGAGGGAGGCACTGGGGAGAAACAAACAGACAGCAACAGTTAGTCGTGCACATGAACTACTTACAGGAGAAAATGTCTCAAAGGGACAACTGATAATTCCGCAGGAGAAATACCACTTTAGTCTGCGAATTCTCTCGCGCTGATCCTTCCTCAAGGAGATCCTTTTAAGCACTGGAAGATGACTCAGATGAGGAGCAGGAGTGCAGCACCAGAGCAGGCTGCTGCAGGTGTGAGTGCTGAGCTGATTGCACACACACACACACACAGGAGGGAGGGGGGAGGAGAGGCTCACAGAGAGGATCATGACAGTAATCATTTTAAGTTGGTTATTTTGCTTTCATAATTGTGAAAGGCAGTCATTGTAATCTCAATTACAATGTGATTAATTGCCCAGCTCTATTTTGGAGTGGAGGGGGTTGGAGCCTATCCCATCCGGCATTAGGCGAGAGAAGGGCACACGCTGGCCCAGTCACCGAGAAATCAGTCACCAGATAACCTCACAAGCATCATCATCAGCTGACATGTTAACATTCATTTACCCTCACTGGTATATTCAAAGTCAAGTCCCTGCTGAGGGTTTCAATCCTGATAAGCTCCGTCTAACTCACTTTGGGCAGAATTTGAAGGCCCAAACTGCTGACTGAGACAAAGATGAATCACAATAATCTCTTTAAAACAGTCCTGGAATAACCAGTGCACTCATTTCCCTGTGATTTACCACACATTTCCTGAGCAGATAGTATAGTGAGAGTCCTCCAGAGACCAGTTTTATCAGACTGATAGTGGAGCCATATTTATTTAGACATATTTTAATCCCCTGAGGACCTCAGCGTCACATCAGATTTAATTAGAGTGAACATCAACAGGCTGCTGTGGCCCTCGGGCGACTGATTCAGTTTGATCCTGACATACGTGACTCAGTCTGAATAAAGAGAGAAGAGGAGGACTGGATGGAGACACAAACCACTGAGGTGTCCTCAAGAGGAGATTAGACCGAAGGAGTCACTTAGTAAACCAAATACTCCAGTCAGGGACAGCCATTCATCATTGTCTTCAACAAGTGAATTAAAGAATCAAATAAAAGCAGCAGATTTATGGTTTACTCTGAGTCTTTATAATCATGTTGGGGTTTAAGTGATGAGCAGCTGGGCCAGACAGCATGATTTAGGACCGACTCTTACTTCAACTCTTATTCCTCCTGTAGGTTATGCTTTTATTTGATAGAATATCAACACTTTAATGATTCCCTGGTTCAACAAGACTGGCATGTCAGGAGTTTTCCGGCCTCTTTAGTTCGGCTTAAAGGGATAATTCAGGTTTTCTGAAGTGGGGTTACTCGAAGGCTTATGGTGCTGATAAATATAAATGTCAATTTATCAGACGTCCAGCCCTGCCTCTGTGCAGAGATAGATGGGATAGATGTTAGCTGATATACAGACGTGGACAAAAATGATGGTACCCTTAACTTAATGTTTTGTTGCACAACCTCTTGAGGCAATCACTGCAATCAGACGATTTCTGTAACTGTCAGTGAGACTTCTGCACCTGTCCACAGGTATTTTGGCCCACTCCTCATGAGCAAACTGCTCCAGCTGTCTCAGGTTTGAAGGGTGTCTTCTCCAGACTGCATGTTTCAGCTCCTTCCACAAATGATCAATAGGATTTAGATCAGGGCTCATAGAAGGCCACCTCAGAATAGTCCAATGTTTTGTTCTGAGCCATTCTTGGGTGTTTTTAGCTGTGTGTTTGGGTCATTATCCTGTTGGAGGACCCATGACCTGTGACTGAGACCAAGCTTTCTGACACTGGGCAGCACATTTGGCTCCAGAATGCCTTGATAGTCTTGAGATTTCATTGAACCCTGCACAGATTCAAGACACCCTGTGCCAGATGCAGCAAAGCAGCCCCAGAACATAACTGAGCCTCCTCCATGTTTCACAGTAGGTACAGTGCTCTTTTCTTTGTATGCTTCATTTTTGTCTCTGTGAACATAGAGCTGATGTGACTTACCAAAAGCTCCAGTTTTGTCTCATCTGTCCAAAGGACAATCTCCCAGAAGCTTTGTGGCTTGTCAATATGCATTTTGGCAAATTCCAGTCTCACTTTTTTATGATTTGCTTTCAACAGTGGTGTCCTCCATTAAGTCCACTTTGGCTCAAACAGTGATGGATGGTTTGATCTGATACTGATGTACCTTGACCTTGGAGTTCACCTCTAATCTCTTTAGAAGTTGTTCTGGGCTCTTTGGTTACCATTCCTATTATCCGTCTCTTCAGTTTGTCATCAATTTTCCTCTTGCAGCCTCGTCCAGGGAGGTTGGCCACAGTCCTGTGGACCTTAAACTTCTGAATAATATGTGCAGCTGTAGTCACAGGAACATCAAGCTGCTTGGAGATGGTCTTATAGCCTTTACCTTTAACATGCTTGGCTATAATTTTCTTTCTAATCTCCTGAGACAACTCTCTCCTTAGCTTTCTGTGGGCCATGTTCAGTGTGGTACACACCACCATACCAAACAGCACAGAGACTACTTTTCAGCCTTTAAATAGGCAGACTGACTGATTACAACTTGAAGACACCTGTGATGCTAATTACAGGACACACCTTAGTTTAACATGTCCTGTGGTCAAATCATTTTCAATCTTTTCAAGGGGTACCATCATTTTTGTCCAGGCCAGTTTCATTATTTTGTTTTTTAAAATGATTCTGTTGAACCACAATTCAAAATCAATGTCTGATTTTCATTAGTTAATTTTCAGTACATTTTAATTTATTATTATTATTATTGTCAGCTAAAGTTATTTCAGTGACCAATTTGGGTTTTTCTTTCTTTAAAGGAAGGGTACCAACATTTTTGTCCATGTCTGTACATGATGGCACTGAAAGCCTCGAAATGACTGCACTTTTAGGGTAAGTTAGACGCTACAGAAAGATATTTACAGAATTTCACTTTTCCTTAACAAAGCCCCTGTGTTTGGAACTACTTTGTGATGCAACATATGGGTAAAGTTAAAAATGTTACTAGTAAAATCTCAAAGCTTTTCTGGTGGCACTAGTTACACAAAACAGTCTAGAAGATGATTTTTCTTTACTAGTGTGCCAAAAACCTTTACTAGTAAAACTAAATTTTTGTTTACTAGAAAACTGAAAATACCTCATTAGCAGTACTAGTAGACTTTTTAGTCTTAAATTCAGGTTAATAAAAAGTATTGTACATAAAAAAAAACGGATTTTGATTAAATTTTCAGTGGATCTGGGTCATGACAAAAGAAAGAAGGGATTCGATTTTAGTGTTGGTTGGAATCTGGATGCATATTTTTGTAAAGGATTTATTAAAATAGCAAGATACTTTCTCATATTTTGCCAATAACTCAATAAATTTTTAACAAATTTAATGAAATTTCCAGTGAAAGTTGATCATGGCACAAGAAGAAAGGAATCAGATATTGGTAATAAAAATCAGAATTTTTTCAAGGATTTGTTAACAGTGATATCGGGCAGTTTTCCACATTTTTGGCATCGATGAAACTGCCTTGGTGGAGGTTTTTGATTTTAGTTTGGATATTTTTTGGAAGCACAATGAATGTGTCCACTTGACAGAGGAAGCTAAGGCATTCATTCTGTTAAAGAAGAGGAGAGCAGCAAAAAAAAAGAGTGTGCATGAAACCCTCACAGAGGAAAACTGATCTTGATGTAAGGAACAAGCAAAAGGAGAGCGTAGGCCACAGTTTCTGCTCTAATGATCTCCAAGGTGTTTCCAAAACCTTGACCAAACTTTGGTTCAATCAGAAGAAAACCCTGGGAGCAGTGTGTTAGAACGTAGACCTAAAAGCAATGTCAGACTGAAACTTTAATCTTTATTGAATTTGGTGAGTTTTTCAAGACTCCAAATGTGGTATTTACAACACAAGAGAAAGACAGACAGACAAAGGGAATATTTGCTTCCATGGTTTCTCTGCCTCAGCCCTAATCAGACTTTGAATAATGACTGTAGTTTGAAGAAAACTCTGCTTGCAAACACAGAGAACTAAGTCAAATTTAATGAGGCCCATAGCTGAGGGGATTTGTTTTCACTCGTCTTATCTTGACAACAAAGTGGGTTAAAGTCTTTGTGAGGCCAACAAAGACGCAGCATCGGTTTATTCATCTCACATATTCCTGTTTTCATTTGACTCATTCAACAATATCCACAAAATTTCACAAATTGGTGCCTCCAGTGCGCCCGGCAAGCCATATTCATTCAGGCTTATGGTGGAGACTAATTCAGCGAACGCTTTGGCTCTGTGTAACGCCTGGATGAACTCTGTTGGGGAAAGTGCTGGATGATTATTCAGCGTTAATGAAGCAACAGGCTGCACCCTGGAGGTGTCTGTAAGCTGTGGAAGTCATTCAGCGACTCCTGAAAAGCGAGAGAGTCATTGTGATCATCATAACATCACAAAGATCAGACCCTGCTGCTTCACATGGATCCACTGAGGAGAAAGGCTCTGGGGAACAAAGCAGAGGAGTTTACATCATCTGATGTCCTCACAGGGAGGTTCAGACCAGATCAGAGACTCATCCATACAGAGCATAGCTGCTGCTCTGATGCTGTTACAAAAGGCACGTCCATGTGACTCAAGGAAGCGTTTTTTATGGTCTATAGTCAAAATCATTTCATGAGGATTTACATCCATGACGTTCACTAACAGGAGATGACAGAGAGGAATAATCCGCCCTTCAGAAAATGCAATGTTTCTGAGCAGATATGTTGTCATGCAGACGCAGAAGAGCCGCGAGTTTCTGGGGTGTTACAGCGAATTAACTCTAACAGTGTTTTTTTTTTCACTTATTGCATTTATTACAGTATCCAACACTTTCTTTCTGTGGCAGGATGTTTCCTCAAAGTGTCTGCAAGGCCCCACAAAAATCTCTCACAGCATTCTTTAGATATTGCAGTCACAAGAAAAAGATAACTACAATGCTTAGACTTCACTTTTGACCTCTGACCTCCAAAATGTAACCAGATAGTTTGTATTTTTAAAGTTTATTTGCTCGAGACACCAGTAAGTATTTGCCAATAAAGAAACTTGCAAGACGGTGCCACTGAAAGCCTCAAAATGAACCCACTTAAAGGTCAAAACTACACAAAAAACTACTTTTGCTCAACAAAAGTTACAGTAGGCTACTTAGAGCTACAGCAAGTTATTTATGTCTAACTTTTCCTCCACAAAGCCTCCGTGTTTAGGACTTTAGTACACTGCAAAAACTCAGGCCTTAGCAAGTTTATTTGTCTAATCTCAAGTCAACAGTATCCACAACACGAAGTAAAATTTCCAATTCATTTGACGAGTCAAGATGGATATATTATTACAAGGAATAAAAAAACATATTAAAGCACTGAATAACTTGTAATCATCAGAAAATATCTGCCAATGAAACAAGCAAAATTTACCCCTTGAGGGTCTAAAAATTAGGTATAGAAACTACTTAATACAGCACATCTTACTTCCAAGACATCGCACAAACAAAATCTGTCTTGCCATATTGGTAGATATTCTAACTTATTACAAGCAACTCAGGGCTTGTTTTTGGTTTTTAATTTCTGAAATAAGATGTGTAACTGGACATGTCAGGCAATTTTGGCTTACAATAAGTCGTGTAAGATTTTTAGAACTAAAATTGGATGAATAACCTTCATTAGATTTGAGTTTTTGTAGTGTATGTTAGGATGTAGGGGTTATGTGATATAAAATGTAACTCAGTGTTAACAGGTTTGCCTTTATGCCACAGTTTTACCTCGTTATCGATCATATTGTTTTTAACTTTAGCGAAGCAGTGGCTGCTGCCTCTGCACAGAGGGATGTGTGGATGTCTGATCCAGGAGTGTTGGGATTGTGCATGTGAGGGGCTTCACTGACAGAGTTAATCCAGAATTGTTTAGCCCATCATTGGATCTTGTTGCGTCCTGCCTCCACCGGTGCAGATTTAAGGCGTCTGTCTCACTTCAATAACATAAAAGTCTGAAGAAATGACGTACTGAAAGTGGCCTGGGTCTCATTTGTGCTGCTCAGACTGTCATAAAAAAATCAGATACATGTGGGCAAAAGGTCAGACTTGGGCCTCTTTAGCCTGCAGTGTGAACACTGCTATGGAGGACATGACTGAGGGATGACAGCACAGGTGAGCAGAGAGTCTTCTGCTCACCTGTGATGTTGTGGGAATGCTTCGGTGAAATCTGAGCTTCGACATTTAATGCAGTTTTCTCCGTGGCCCGTATGTTTTATTAATGTCTCCTTTACATCCAAACATTCACTGGTTCACTCTGTGGTGTTTCGTCTCCTCTTCTTGTCCTCGATCAGTCTCTGGTTTCACCTTCTGCATCATTAGCTTGATTGAACTCACCTGCTCTCCTCTTAGTTAAAGTCTGCTCTCTCTCACATTCATGGTTGGGTGTTCACATGGAGAAGGACCACAGTGTGAATGAGGTGTTTCTCCAGCAAAACATGTTTATCTTCCCCAAAATTTTGATTCATATCAATTATTCTTTTCTTATCATTCAGACACCCATAACCATGTCTGTCTGTCTTTAATGTCTGACTTTATTTGACATGTTTGGATTAAAATCCTTCATCAGACCTCATGAAGTCTCCAGGCTGTAATATCATCATCTGTTGACCCGCACCAGGATGCAAAATTGCAGCATTTTAACTCTGGATTTGTTCCAGAGCAGGGCTCACAGTTTAGTCTGAGTTTAATGGGAAATATTTAAGTCCTCTCCTTTTGTTGTGCAATGAAACAATCAAACTAGTCATGTGCTGAGCTTTAGCAGAGCTAATGCACTGCAAAAACTCAGATCCAAGCAAGTATCTCTATTTTTTCAAGTCAAAAATATCCAAAACACTTATTTTAATCAACAACCACTTAACCAGTGGAGCTAAATATCTTAGTTGAAGGAATAAAAGGCAAAAATAAGGCACTGAAGTGCTTGAAATGAAGAGAAAATATCTGCATATGAAATGAAGGTTTAATATCTGCTCAAGTTAAATATGTCTTGTCTTATTGGCAGACTATTTTACTTACTATTACAAGCAACTCAGGCCTTATTTTTAGTTTTTATATCTTCAAATAAGATCTTAATCCAGACATGTAAGGAAATGGTGGATTAGACTAAGTCTAGTGAGATTTTTTGTCTTGAAATTGAAAACGAGGCGCTGCTCTTGCTGGCGAATCGACAGTCTTCCTGTTCCTGTCCCCCCTGTATATGTCAATGTCTCTTGTATGTTCTTGGATGCGTAGAACTGGGAATTTCGTTGCTCTGTACCTGTGACATGTGCAATGACAATAAATCTGAATCTGAAATTGGACAAATACTCTCACTTGGATCTGAGGTTTTCAGTGGGGAACAATCCTGCAGTGGAGCTGGGAGTTTGACTCTATGTTGCTGAAAAGCTAATACACACAAATCTGCATAAAACATAAATCTAGATATTTATTCTTTATGAAAATCTGCTCATTCTGCCTCAGGGCAGACACAGTCAGTCATGGATCCTCACCTTAGATTTATTCAGAGGTCAAGGTCAAATAAACCATAATCTGTATATTAAATCAAGGTCCAGCCGTGAAACAGGACCACATGTGCACATCTCAGATTGAATATCAAATAAATCACTTCAGTCTCTAATTTTGACCCTTCAGCCCAACTGATTTACTTCATCAGTTTGTCAGTTAACGCCTTGAGGCACCAGACATCACGTTAGACCTTAAATCACATCATTTATCCAAACTGCTGCACAGGCGTTGATGCTCGAAACCTGCAGCCGTCAGTCTTCTCAGCTCATGTGATCAAAAACAGTCGAGCAGCTTCTCCTTCGTGTCTTTTGGCATCGTCAGCGTTTGGTAGAGCGGCGCGTCACTGCTTTAGCAAACTTCTCACAGTAGACTCGTCCATCAGGTCCAACTCCCGCCTCCCTCAGCAGCTCGTCCACTGAAACGAAGAAGAGAGAGAGTCGCAGCTGTCAATCAAAGCAGGTGTAAAGGTTATATTCAGGGTGTGATTTGGTTAAAAAAGAGCAGAAGACATTTTTGTCTTCATGTTTCATATCTCATGTTTCCTGTTTTATTTGTGATCACTCAACCCTGTCTGTTACTCCCCCATCTTGTGCTCTCACTCCCCATCTTAAATTTTTATAAATCACAGCCCTGCCGCTCCTCGTGGTTGGTTTGTTCATCTCAGTCAGAACCTTTGAAAACTTCTGTTGATTCTTCTGCACTCCCTTCAGAGAAAAATCATTCCCCCATCATTTTCTTTGATTTTCTTCAGTATGGCAAACAGAAAATTTCCCCCTTGAGTGAAAGTCTAATCAGCAGACAGAATCACATTTACAATAAAGCAGGACACTGAGTTTGCCTTGGTTTTCAGCTCTAATATCTGTCTGTCTTTGTTTGTTTGCACAATCACTGACGCCAAGACCCAGAAATAATTTGAAACAAATCGATCTGAGCTCGCAAAGGCTGAAGTGATTTCCACACTCTGGCTGATTTCTCTTTTTTCTCTTTATTTTCAGGAGAAAATAACTTTGTTTTTGGCTCTGCTTGCTGGATTTTGGTCTAAAAATGTGGCATTTCTTTCCCATAATTTCCATCCTGTCTTTTTTTTTACTTTATCCCTAGCAGTAAAAAATCCTGCACACCCTTTGAAGACCTCTTAAATTATGTGGGTGTGCATAAGAGGATTAAATCAGAGCATGGAGGAATGGCACACACTGAGAACAAATAAAAGTTTGTTTGCTGAAAAGTGAAGTTGGTGACAGAATGATTAAAACTTCGAAAAGAGGACATGACAAAATGCTCTTATATGCCTCCATTTGTCGGGATATTCTTGTAAATATCGTAAGGATGCATCGAGGGACTTCCTTCAAACTTTGCACAAATGTCCACCCTGACTCAAGGATTATCAAGTTTGAGATATGGAGCTAGAGGTCAAAGGCCAAGGTCATTGCACCCTATGATCGACCATTGCTCTTAAACATGAGGCCTCAAGAGACCATTAGGGGATTCTCTCTCATCTTCACATGTGGACGCTCTGTCTCGAGGATGAACTGATCGGATTTTGTGGATTACTGATCATGTTAAAACCATTTGGCAGGGCGGGCCCTTGGCAGTCTGTGTGTGCAGTATGTTTTAACTGTGGATTTTTTTCCATTTTTATTTATTTCTTTATTTATTGCCTTAATCTCTTCTTGAATTTGTATTTATTACGACGTGTGCTGCTGACCTCTTGGCCAGGTTGCCCTTGTGAATGAGATCCTGATCTCAATGAGACTTATCTGGTTAAATAAAAAATAAATAAATAAAAGAGTGTAAGGAATTGAATTTCCCCATGACAGATTAATTATTTCTTGTTCTCCTTGTGGAGGTGCCAAAACTTGCAGTACCCCGAGTGTCCACTTGAGGCTGGCTGCAAAAACCTGACACCTTAATGACTGAGTATGGGAAAAAAAACACCTCCAAATAAACATCTTTACAGCCTGGTTCAAAGAATAGATTCAGTTAAAATACACTGTACAGAGGGTTTATATCACACCTGTTTTTATTACATTTCATTAAGGACTCTGGTTTAAGAAATAAAGGACATGATTGACATGGCTGCACATCCACCTGGAGTTGCCTCGAGACGGCCTCTACCTGTGAGTAGGTTGAGCTTAAGTTTGGTTGAGATCACTTGTGGCAGCATTAATTACAATTAGGGCTGAAAGATTTATCGTTTTGGATCGAAATCGCACTTT